>VWZN01013897.1:5114-44434 GCA_013396955.1 Regulus satrapa
GCAAAAAAAAACTTTTTTTTTCCCCTTTTTTTTTTTTTTTTTTTTTTTTTTTTCCTTTTTTTTAATTTTTATGTTTTGGGTTATTCGCAAACATCATACTGGTCATTCCTCAGGTTCCAGTCAGAGCTTGTGAACAAATTACATTCCAGTTCTGGTGTTTATCAGCTATAAAAGCAGCTCATTGTTTTTTCTCCAAAAGTACTTGAAGGCAAAGGCTGCTGCTTTTTAAGTTGAATTAGTGCATTTAACTTCTTTTGGACAAAACAACGCTAAGAAATATAATTCTACCAGCCCAAAGGGCTGTGGGACTACAGTCATTTAAACACCAGATCACTTGGTTTTACTACCTGAAAAAGCATACATTTAGAGGATTTTAAACCCCTCCAGGAGTACTTTTTTCTCCATTGTCAGGCTGTCGTAACCCACAGTTCTGATGTAACACCAGCTAACTCTGGAAAATGGGTGAACTGCTCAGAGGGGAGAGCATTTTAAAATCACTATATGAATGAAATTACTTTTGTTCCCCCCACTGTAAAATTCTAGTGTATTCCTGTATTTATAAAACACTGGATAAAGAGTGGAGGCAAGCAAAATCAACCTAGAATCTCTTTCAGAGAAGGAGAGTGGGATAAAAAAAGATACTTATCTGTCACAGTGTGTCATGCATGTCAGTGAATTGAAAGGCATCCTTATTTTTGTACTGTGAGAACAGTAATTTTTGTGGTTCTTGGTCATCAATCTACTCAGTGTTTAAGTGGATTTCACAGGATTCAATTGAAAGGATATTTTACTGTTTTTTTTCTTGTACTTTTTTTTCAATGTCAAAAGCTTGCAAACATCATTCCATGTATTTTTTTTCCCTTTTCTTACCTTTTATCCCATAGATTTCATTAGAAACTACAATTTTCATGATCACCAAGTGCTTTGAATATCAATGTGATTTGAGCTTTTAAGTCACTTAAATACTTTAAAATTAATAAATAAGAATCCAACGTAATAAAGTATTTTAATTACAAGATTAAATAGTCTATCTAAAGATTATATTTTGCATAAAGGGAGCGAAGCAGCCTTTCCTAAACAGTCTTTTTGCAGATGTCAACATTTGCTTTACCATGCTTCAGTCTACTCTTGGTCGCCTTGGTATTACACAGCTTCTCTAAAAATAAAAACACTTCATGAAACCATGGTAAGTTCCCAAATGGGACAGATTGTTACTGTGGTTTGGCTGTGTCTTTTTTGGTTAATACTCTCTTTTCACTTGGTGGTTGTTGGTTTTTGGTTTTTTTTTCAATTCCCTTCAGTTTTTCTGACTGTCATAAAGCTAAGCTGTGGATTTCTAGGTGGGGACTTGAGTAAATGAGAAGCATGGAAAAATAGTATCAGGTATATCTCCAAATACATGTACTTTCAACTGGTATGAAAATGGGGGTTGTGAGTTTTATTGAGAGCTCCTCATTCTGCTAACTTGTCACTTTGCATTGTAGGAACATCCAAAAGGTTCCTTAATTGAAAAAAATAGATGTGTTTTTCTCTGTAACAGCTACAGTTTGATATTTGTTTTTTGATAAAATGTAAATGTTGAGTCTTTGTGATATGAGTAGGCAGGGGGTTTGGTTTTTCTAACTCTGGCTTGTATTTGAAGCTTTTCAGGTTGTTTGTTAACCCCGTTTAGGGACAGAATATGGGGCCTGTCGTTGCGTACCTGTGTTCTTGGGGCTGCTGGCACTTTACTGACTCTAGAGCAGACATCTCATTGCTGTCAAACTGTGGGCTTGTGCTGCAATATTAATGTGGAGGGGGTAAATAAGAATTATGCATTAGCCTGTCCTTTGTTACCTTAGTGGAGAGAAGTGGCCTGAAACTAATGTTTTGAGAACAAGTTGTGCTATATTGATGTAAAATTAGCGCAAGCTACATCATTCTTTCTGTGAAAGAGGAACTTCTAAGTGTGCCTGGCTCTGGGCACACACACACCCCTGTTAAGACTGTGTTGTTGAAGATGCAGATCCTCTTAGTGTTGGAGCCCCTCAAAGGCTGAGTCAATGACACCTGTCTGGGAGTAAAGAAGGAACATTGCAATTCAAAACTTGTTAGTGACTTGGACATGACCCATTTCTATAATGATTTAAAGATCAGCAATTTAAAGGGTATGCATTTCTGGATTTTTTTTTTTTTTAATTTTTTTATTTACTGTACCAAGCATGTTTGTACTTCAAAAGATTTGGCTTTCATTCCCAACAGTATACAAGTGCATGTGCAATCCTGGCTCATGTCTTCTTAACTTTCTGTCATCAGTATATGCTTTCCAAAACTTTTTTTTTTTCTCTTCAACTGGAAAAGTTTTAACACTTGTGTCAACTCCATTATGGAACTTTTGAAATAAACTCTGAATCCATTTATGGTGAATGCAAAAGAGATGAGATTTCCTGTTAGTATTTCATGCAAGTCTTCTAGAAAATGCTGTCATGAATGAGTTGTTTAAATGACTGTAATGCAAATTCCTAACAAAACATCACAGATAGATAGAGAATTTGAGATGCCTTTAAAGTGTCACTTTTGCCTGAAGAAATTCTCGTTTCCAGAGTTAAATTTTTTTATATAGAAAGGAATTGTTTGAGACTTTTTTACAGTGTTAATTACTTCCAGATGAAAGTTAAAATGTTGGTTTATTTTGAGGGTGGGAAAACTCTCTTCAGTCATTTGTTTCATTTTTATCTTGAAGATGTGGAATACTTGATTGTTAAGCAACCCAATCACTAATAAGGTAGTGTGTTTAAAATGTCAAATCTGTGATCATACCAATACAGTGGTTTTTGTTAAGACTGGACTGTCTCGGGTGCAGCAACCCACACTTCAGTGCAATGTTTATTGGTGTTTGGAACAATGTTATCACAATAAAAGCAGACTTAAAGTGAAATTTCTCTTAACTTTGTGTTTGGTGATTCCTTTGTTGTACTGCTGAATGACTAAACGTGGGACTATTAAAATTGTATTTATGTTTTTAACATAGAATTCAAGTTGGGAATTCTTGGGACTACAGTACGTTTGCTTTCTACACGCTTGATTTAGTTTTTTCAGAGTATTTATACAGCTGATAAGCTTGGTGACAGCAATTTTTTAACTTCTGTGCCAGTACCAATACTGGATTACTAGAATGAAAAGCAGGCATGCACTTGGTTATATAAAATATCAGGTAACAGAGGCACGACTTGGGAATGTACAGACTGCCTTGAAGAAAACAATGTAACTGCAGTTTGAGCTCTTGTAAATCTGCCCTAATTTGGAGTTTTATCCTATTTCCATCAAAGTTTTCCCTTTCAAGGCAAAGAGTATTGTCTTCCACAGCAGTTCTTCAGTGGTTTGAAGCAAACATTGTGAGGTCATCTTGGAAAAGGGGCCTCAAGGTTTCAGTAGAAATTGATTTTCCTGGTCTCTTGTTGCTCTTGGTAAATACAGCCAGCAGCCTACATAGAAAACCTGACTGTTCAATCAATTATGGTCGACCTGCATGAAATGGTCAGTGATGCTGTGCCTTTTGGTCCTTCTGTGGTCTCATTGGTGTTACTGCTGGCGTTTTATCACCTCCTGTGTTTCCTGCCAGGTTTCCCCATGATGCCGACATGCTGCCTCATTCCTCACACCACAATCTGCTGCTCACTGCTCATCTTTCACACCTGGATCCCAGTGTATCCTTGGTGCTGCTGTGAGTGACTCTGCCACTGCAAGCAACAGAAGGGTGGTGAGTCCTGTGTGTGCCAAATGTTTGGATCTCTTGCAAAAACTTTTCTGCGCTGGCATTGTTTCTCCTGTGTCCGTCTTACTCTAATATACTCCTACTAGGGTGGCCTTGTTCTTGGCAGATGGATTTTTCTGCCTTGGAGCAACTTCAGTGTGTAAAGAACAGAATCACTGTTTCCAGGAACAGGCCCTTTGCTCTGCACAGGACACTGTGCCTAGAGTTAAGTCCTGCCCTGAGGACCTGCAGCCCTGCACTGTTGTGGTGGTAAGTATGTGTATGCTCCTGCTGGTTGCCAGCTGAGCTCTCGTACCAGTGCTGAGCTGAGCAGGGAGTCAGGGTTTTCTGGGCAGGTGTCCCATGTGTCCCATGTGCTGATTAATCACACAGCTTCAGAGGTTTCACTGCTGGGCACAGCAAGGGCTCATCAGGGTCTTCTACCCAGCAGGGGTGGTCACTCCTGTGCAATGTGTTTCCTAAGCAGTCTTTTGCTGCTTTTCCTCCTTTCCCTTGCCTTAAATTAATCAGACCCCCACTGGTGTTTCTGTTTAACTCGAGCACTGGTGCATCTTGTGTTCTTCCTGGTCACGTCTTTTAGCCAACTTTACCCTACCTTCTCTTTTTAATTCATCTTCCTACCTTGCTGGTCTCTAATTTTAACATTCCCCACCTCTAATGTTACTTCCTGTGTACATGCTCTAGTGAAAACAAGCAACAGCCTGAACTGCTCAGCCTAGAACTGGCTAAAGGGAAGGGCTCAAAGGGTTGTGGTGAAAGGAACTGTTTCCAGATGGGTGACCAGTGGTGCTCCTCAAGGCTTAATTCCAGGGCCAGTTCTGTTCAATGTATTTGTCAGTTGTTTGGATGCAGGAGCCAAAAGCACCATTTGTAAGTTTGCTGGTGATGCCAAACTGGGAGGGGGTGTTGACTCTCAAGAGACAAGGCCTTGCAGAGAGGTCTAGATGGATAGGACCTCTGGGCAGCTCTGCTCTGCAATGTTGTCATGGTTTAGAAATGGTATTTCCACTGGAGAACCCCAGACCACTGAGCTTTCTCACCCCTCTTCCAGCTCCCTCTCTTCCCCTGTGGAGGGCTGGAAGTGAGAGCTGGAGCACACAGAGCTTAGAGATCACAAGTTGATATAAGAACAATTTACTAGAAACAGAAATGAAATAAGGAACAGTAACAAGGTTGATAGGAACAGCAGAATGTACAATTCACATCCAATTGCTCACCACTGCCACAAAACTTAACCCTGTCCCAGCTAGAACCAGGACAAATGCAAAGGTCAGTGATTGGTAAAAATGAACAAAGAAACAAAACAAACAACTAACAACCCCCAAAAACCCCAAACCACAGTGCTTATGGAATCTCCTGTGTATAAGGCAGCCAAATGTCCTTCCCACATGGCATTGGACACTTCCTTTTCCCTGGAAGCCACCCTGGATTCCCCATGCTCTTGAACTTGAAGCTGCTTTGATGTACCACAAAGAAGGGTATCCTGCCAGGGCCGTGGGAGTGGCTGGCTGCCCAGTCTCTCAGTCACTGGGAAACATTCCCCGTGCCAGCAGGATGGATGGAGGGGAATGCAGCCCCAGAGTGAGCTGTGCAGCTGCTCACACTCTGGGCATGGACAGCCCTTGCTCTGTCCACTTGCAGACTCGCTGCAGCAGTGGCAGGTTCAGCCCTGCAGATGCCAGATCCTGACGCTGTGGGCTCTGCCTCTGCCGTGCTGAGAGAGTGGAGGGGCCATCTCAGGATCCCCAAGCCTGTCAGTGTTTAAGAGGTGTTTGGACAATGGCCTTGACAACGTGCTTTAGCTTTTGTCCAGCCCTGAATGGGTCAGGCACTTGGAGTAGGTGATTGTTGTAGGTCCCTTGCAACTGAAGTATTATCTTTGCCAGGAATCAGGGCAGTGACTGAGCAACTAAGATGGATGAGAGCTGTGTTGGCAGAACTTCTATGTACTACAAAGCCTACATAACAGTGCTTGACACACAATAATGATTTCAAATATACATGGAAACTTGATTGAGAAGCCAGAAACTGCAGTTCTAAAGGCAGCAGAGAAGAGAGCAGAAATTTTGGCTTACAGTGCTGCTGTATTCCCTGGAAAGCAAAAGAGCATTGAGGCATTATACAAGAGGTAGGCTTTATTTGGACACATCTGCAGTTGTTTTCTGTCACATAGTTTCCTCATGTTCCTGGATACTTCTCTCTCCCTTTGAGATTATTTTTGTATATGCATAAATATGTGTATAGACATGCACACCTAAAGCATACTTTGAAATGCACTGTTTTTTTGCTGAAAAAATATTAGTGATGTTCCATTTTTCACAATTGAGACAGTGAAATAAATGCCAAAACCCGCTAATGCAGTAACATGTTACAAAGTGTTGTTTGAGCTCTCCCATATACAAAAAATTGGCAGAGCTGCTGTTCTGCATCCCACGTCTGCAGGGTATATTTCAAAAAGGTTGTGTTGGCTGGAGCACAAGTCTGTCTTGTGATGACAGGAGGCTGCCCCAGGCATTCCTGGTACTGGATGATTTGAACTCTGTGCCATTATCCAGAAGCAACCAGCAGCTGCCCTGTACCTGCTGAGCAAGTCTCAGTAGAGTGCACATTCCTCCCACCTCCAAGGTGAGACTGTAAATGCATTTTTAGTTTTAGTGAAACAGACCCAGAACCACTACTGGGCTGTAATACAAGGACTTAGCTTAATCAGCAATCACTACCAAATGCATGCTGTATTCTCAGGAAGGAGTTCAATCCTGATTTGAATCTCCCAACTGCAGCTGGGGAACTCTTTACCTTGCATTCCCAGAGCATTTTAAAGCTGCATGGGGTGATGATGGGCATGTTGTTTCAAGATGCTTTCTTATGCGTTCCACCTACAGTTTGCTTGACTATTTATAATTTTTCTTGTCAGGCCAGCTGGCTTCACCAAACCAACTAGAGTCTCAGTGGCACTGCACCAACTTGCTGCAACTAACCTGGGGTGCACTGAAAGGAAATGTGATAAAACAGCACAGAAAGTCCTCATTGCTTTGAGTGTTCTCAAAGTGGAAATAGCTGTCTCCAGAGGTCTTAATAGCAAATTAAAGTAAAGAGGTAGAATTTTTTTTTTACACTTTTTTCAGTGAAAATTTGCATTCCTGCTTTGCTGTAGTCTTTCCTTGGGGACATGACTGATTTATATGTCACGTTGGGGTTCTAGGGTATGCTTGCCACGTTTGGCCACAGCCAAGTCTCTCTGGCTGTCAGCATGCTGGCTTCGCTTCCGATGTTCTGCTGCTAAAGTCCTGCCTCTGGGAAATCACCTGTCTCACAAGTGATGCTGCCCTGGGGACTCATCTGGTTTGGGTATTTGCAGCCCCTGAGGAATCCACAGGGCCTCCTGCCTGGCTGAGGGACTGTCAGGCACACATCTGCCTGTACAGCTTCACCTGGTAGGGTTTGGGTTTCTTCCTATTTTGATGTCAAATTAGAGCACTTGGCTGAACAGATACTGGATTGTCTAAGAGTCTTGCACTTCTCATGTGCTGCATTACTAAACTACCTACAAAGCAGGTCTGAAAGGCAGCACTGTGATCTGTGAAACAGGCACCAGTCCTGTTGTCAAGCTCCCACCTACTGGATTTTTTTCTCAAGGCTTTCTCAGTTAACAGATGCTTCCTATTTGAGCTTGTGGATTCTCTTGGATGTGTGGCAGTCAAATTATAAACCCACAGTGAGAAATGCTCCTTTCAGAGCATTCAAGTCTTTGCATGTGCCGCTGCTGCTTTCCACCAAAGATGTAAATGCTCTGTCAGAAGGCTCAGGGTATTCCGGAGCAGGACTCTTGCCCCTTCCTTTGAAGCTGAGCTGCTCCATCTGGAGGCAACCCCTGTCAGACCTATGAATGCGTTTGTGCCTGAGTCTCTTCCAACTGTTGAATTATTCATATTTATTCCAAGCAGTGACTGGAGCAGAGACAAACTCAGGTTCCACCCTCCCTTTCCCTATTGATGGGCTACATCCCTGTGGTCTTCCCAGGTGGGTGAATATTCTACCTTAAGCTCCAGGAAAGTAAGCTCATTAGGAAGAACTGAGCCACCTACCCTGATTACAGCAGTTACCAAGGAAGTGAAAATTAAGGGTCAAGTCCCCTTCAACAAAGATGGGAATCTTAGACAGAGGTTCCTTGTAAAAGGTCATAGGGTTATGACCCATCCACACAGCCAGAGATGAATAGGAAGCAGTCCTAGAAAGGTGTCTTCAAAATAAAGTGCTGGGATTGCACCCTGCTGTGACACAGTTCAGGGGATGCTCTACAGAAGTGTACAAATATCAGTTACTCTGCATTATGAGGACTTAAATTGTCCCAGCACGGGCAGCAGCAGATCCTTGGTCTGAAGGGAAACTGTGGTGGAAGATGGCCCTGTCCCATTAGTAGAACTGGGCTTGTGAATATTTATAGGTTAGATTTACAATCTCCTGGAGGAGTTAGGTAATAATTAAATTATTGATAACATTTAAATAATTGAGTTACAACTCTGAACACTAAACTTGCACTGCTGATTCTTAAAAATTTCTCACTTGGAAAGAGGTGGAACAAAAAGGTTGTGTTTGCCAGCTAGGTCTCCCTAAGCACTCAGCTCATTCTGTTTGTTTCCATGAGTCATTTTTAGAACAGGCAACAATAATCTTGAGTCACACATAGTCTGGAGCCAGCTTCTTAGAGAATACAGCTTTCTTGAGGAGAGTGAAAAATATCCTGAAAGGAAAAGCGCTTCTCTGGCTTTTGTACATAACAAGAAACTATGTTTTTAAAATTTAAAAAAAAAAGCGCATATTATATGCTTAGCTTTTGAAAACACAAAAAACAACCCTTCCTGTCTGTCCCTACCATTTTGAGACCTAGAAAGGCATGGGACAGAAAGGACAAAAGAGAGCTAAGCCCCCCTTGAACAAGCTGACTGTGTGATAGGATATGATAATCCAGAAACACAGGCAGAGCAATGAGATGGAGATGGCTGCTTTGATCAGGTGGTGAAGTGCAAGTTCACTGTACATCTTTGACTACTGACTAACATCTGCCCTGTCAGAAACATCCTTTCTCCTAAGAACACAGCCAGCCCTAGCCTCTGCTTATCTCTAACACCGTCATTTCTGGAAATCAGGTGGCAAGAGATCTTCCAAAATCAGGTGCTTTAAAACTCCACTCACAGTTTCCTTCCTGTGCTCATGACTCCCCCAGTGCAACCCTAGCTGCACTAGGGCTGAGTCAGAGGTCCTCTGCGGACAGAAAGGGTTTTTTGCCTGCTTTTCTTAAAACAGTTCAGCTTCCAGGATGTGATAGTTTGTTGTGAGAAGGCCCCATCTCATTGCCTGGAAACACAGCTATTAGGAGTATCTGTTCCAAAACTAAATAACAAAAGCACAAGTCTTCATCTGATCTCCTCAGATGGGAAGGGCTTCAGCTAAATATAATGTGCTCCTTTACAGTGCAGGGAGTTCTCTCCTCACCTAAAAAAATTGTTTGTTCTGTTGCTACAAAGAGCTGTTCTGCATTTGTAATAAGGGAAGTACACTACACAAACCACTATGATAAACACAACTCTATGTGACATGAACAGACTACTACAAAGATCGGTTGATATAAAAAATGTACATGTGACAAATGTATGTACATGTGGAAAATGAATATACAGTCTTGTTCTCAGTTAAACATGGCTGGATTTCTTTTCAGCCACAAAAGTGATCAAAATGCTCACTCCTAAGAGCCAAAGCATCATTTTTATTACCTCCACTGAAGAAAGTGGTTAGTGTGCAAAATAAAATACTGCTGCCTCAAATGTGTTTATCTGTTTAATCTAAGACATCTGCTTTATCCATATAAACAGATGCTGAGTGTTAAAACAAACCTCACTCAGAAGCACTGATGCAGGAGGCTGTCACGACGACTCTGCATGGGGCAATACTGAGTAATAACACTATTTTCCTTTATCAAACTTTTTTTCTCTGATTTGTCTTCTACAATGCACCAAAGACAAAACCTTCCCTTCTAATGCAAATACTGCTGGACTGCCAGAAACAAACCCTGTAAATTTTTTTTAAACTTTTCCAAATCACCATTTTTCTAGCAAACTTGACTCTGATTTTTCTGACCATTTTATTAATTTCCAGCAGCAAGCTTTAATTTCATGAGCATCACTAATAACCAAACATCTTTTTTACTCCATAAGTAGACAACAATTGTTCTAAATCTTTCAGTAGTAGCAACTCCACCTTGCATTCACATCTGCCCAGTGGAAAGCTAAGGCAAGTTTCTCCCTGTGCTGCTGCTTCCACCTGAGTCACTCACCTCATTTCCTAGCACTGTGTTTGGCCATTAAAGGCAAACGAGAAAACTGATGCTTTATGTTTTTGCTTTGCACCCACAAAGTTTGCAATTGCACTGAACAAACTGATGATGCCAACACACATTACTAAATAATACAAGGAATAAAAAGGCATCAACCATACCCACTACATTTTCACCTTCTTGGCTCTGCTTTACTGAAAACATAAAAATAGCTGACCACAACTGTAAACTTGAGTGATGATGTAAACTTTGATACACTAGGGACAATTTGAAAAACTAGGGAGAAGATTGCAAAGGCAATTGAATAGGGAATAGCAGGAACACAGTGGAGAAGTATCTATCGAGAACATACTTGTTTAAACAGTTGTTCTGCCTGTACAGGTAAACAAGGGCTTGGGGAGGAGTTCATTTAGCTACAGAACAGTGTCTTTTGTAGCTACCTCTGGAAACAAGGGACAAGAAAAATGTTTCTGTATAGACTATAAACCCATCACTGAAATCAAATATATAAACTGAATATATTAAAGCTTTGAATTTTATTACACTTAATTTCTTCTGTATATCTTACCCTTCTCTCCTGTTTGAGGAAAACCTAAACATGAGAAATGGAAGGATAAAGGAGAACTCCACTAAACGTGGAGTACATTTCGTCAGAGTCTGTGTAGGCCAGTTTGCCTCCCGTTACGACCACGTTTACTTCGTCTCCTGCTTTGAGGTGAAGAACAAGGTGGAACGTCCCAGGACCACCACAGGTCTGTTTCCCCGAGTAGGGTTTGTGATACTCCAGCAGTTCCCTTCTGTACCCAGCGGTGTGGAGCTGAGCCACGCTGGCGTTGGAGACGGACAGCACCGCTTCTACGTACTCATCCCTCTCGGGGGCCAGCACGGCGGTGATCAGGTAGCGCCCTTCGTACGGCGACGTGAAAACGCCTGCAGGAGGGAGACAGACTGGGCTGACTGACCACACTTACTGGAAATGGGGACACCTGACTGCCCTAAGCACAATGACCAACACAAACTAACAAACACCTCAGTGCCTGAGGAGGAGGCAGCCTCCAGGTAGGGCCCGTGAGGAGGCAACGTGAGAACCTCCCTCCCTCCTCTCCTCCAGCTGACCCAGCCACGGTGAAGTGGATCAGTAAGGAACCTCACCTCTGCTGCCTGGGCTCAGGTGGGCTGAGAAGCACAACCAGCTGTGCTGGCAGGGCAGATGTAAAATGAGCTGGGCCTCAGTGGTCATAGAAAACCAGCCGTGAAAGCCATGTACTTTCACCCCCATGTGTCCAGTTTAGATGGGTTTATTTCATTTGTTCGATGTACCAGCAAGGCCTGAGGCAATGTGGAACACTGGTAACCCATGTTCCTGCCTGTCTAGCTTGTGTGTGGGTGCATTCTTTGGCTGTTACCTGTGTTTGGGTTATAATAGTCCCCATCATTCACAAGCACTTTGTTGAAGTGAACCACACCGACATCACTGGAGAAAGGCTTCTGTGTGAGCCCAGCAGAAAATGACACCAGAGAGGGCACAGCAGCAGTGGCAGGTCCTGAAATGGGTAACAGCATGAGTCAGAGTCACATCAAGATGATAACACAGCCTTTTCCCTATGATGCCTTATAATCCACTGTCTCTGTTCCTGCACATACTTCACTTGGACTAATCCTGACAGTTGCAGGATGCCAGAATTAGCAGAATACATATTGCTGGCCCAGGTCCCAGGTCTCTCATCATAAAATTTACTGGGCACCATAAAGTTCCTGCCTTAGCTACAGTTTTTTGGTGGTTTTTTTTTTTCCCTTCTAAGGAGACAGTACATGGCTTGTAAATGCCGGCAGTGGAAATCCTACCACCTTTCAATCCAACAATGCTTCTTCCAAAGACCTTCTTCAGCACAGAGGCTGCCTTTCAACATCTCCACTCTCCATCACTATCACAATGGCCATAGGAATGCTAAAGATGCTTTCCTTGTCATGTTGAGAAGCTGTACACAGCTTAGACCTCCCACTTTCTCTGCCAAAGCGTAGTGAAAATGGCTACAAGAATATATAACACTTCTGTGTTAATGCAAAGAGAACCTTTTGTCTCTCTCCAGCACTTGTCTTTTGGGGAACTTTTCACTCTACAATTTCTTCCTCTTTTCTCAGCAGACTAAACTGACACATAGGTATTTTATAGCAGCTATCTGGCTACTAGATGAACACTGCTGTTACACTGAGTTGGATTAAATAGAATTTGGACCATTAAGATGGATTTTTACTTTTAACAGACTGACTTAATAGAAAGTGTTCAGGGTTCAGCCACTTATCAGTCCCATTCCAGTTACCTTCCCTTTAAACATTTTCCTTAAGGCAGTACACACTGCTAGTAGTAGTCAATTCTTGCTGTTTTGTCTGGACAAGTAGCTAAACAAAAAAATGCCCTTAAGATGTCCACAGCTGCTGTTTCACCTCGCTCCTTCTGCCTTCTTTAATGTTTGGCCTCTCTCTCTCAATGAGAGATGCCCACATCAGCAACAAATGCTAAATTTATCAAATCCTGAATTGCAAGGGACCCACAAGGACCATCTAAGTCCAACTCCTGGCCCTGCACAGGGCACCTCAACAACCACACCTTGTGCCTGAGAGCACTGTCCAAACACTTCTTGAACTCTGTAAGGCTGGTGCTGTGACCAGCTTGCCTGGGGAGCCTGTTCCAGTGCCCAGCCACCCTCTGGGTAAAAAACACTTCCTAAAAGCCAATCTAATTTAGATAACATTGCTTAAAAATTGAAGTTTAGAAAGTCACATAACTTAATCTAAAATGTTGATGTAAAATGTTCGGCAATCCACTGTTTTTCTGAATAACTCAGCCTGGGGGGGTGGGGAGGAGAAGGCAAGGGAAAGACATGCCTGCAACTTCAGAATTGGCAGATAACTACCTTGATTTCCCTCAGGGGCTGGTAACCAGCTGCCTCATGTATCTTTGGAAATCTTCTTATTCAGCATTTTGTCTCAAGCTCAGAAGATAGTTAGAAGCCCTTTTTCATTACTCCTACCTTCCACACTGTGCCTGCAGCTGCTCCTGCAATCTAAGATGAGGTTATTTGAAAGGACTAAAATTAATTGTAGGAAGTCTACTTACTTAAACAGTTTCTGTAAAGCTCCGCCACCTTAACACAATGCTACTTACACAGAAAGTCACTCTCAGCTTACCTTGAGACTTAAATTAACTGAAAACACACCTCAGAGTATTGACTCACTCCACACACATCTATCCCCTGCAGTCACACTGAACAAATGGAACAAACCATGTGCTGCCTGCCCAGAGGCATTGCTAGCTTTGGAGCAGCTACAGGCCTGTTTGGGTCGGTGTCATCTGAATAAAGGAGCAACTCCTGCCCTGGGTCTCTATGGCTTCCTTCAAGATTTTTCCTCCACTAATTGCTAGAATAGCTGTTAGAAATAACTACTTGTAGCTATGCTGACAGAATTGCTTCAGATCTGCAGCCTAGTTTAGCACAGCATAAGTAGCTATTCAAAGGAGAAATCTTAAACCTGTGTAAATGTCCTGCAGATCAGTTTGGAGGGTGATATAAGGAGACACAGTAAAGATGCAGTATGCCTGTGCTCTCTTCCCTTCCTCCCACCTTCTAGATGGAGTTGTGTCTGAAGTTTTCACAATTCCTACCAACAACTCAGCAGTGCTTTTGCAGAACTTTACAGAGGGCTACACCACCTTCTCCAAACAATTTTCTTCATGCAAAGATCAAAGTTCAAGCTTCTTGAAGGAAGGTCCAGGCTTGGACACACACTTTCATTTTAACAGTCAAGTATAAACATCAGGAAAAAAAATTTAAAGCATTTTAAAGCTGTGAACCGCAGGCACAGCTCTGATGAAGAAACTACTATAGGCAGACAAAACATTTCACAAAAGTTTCAACCACAGTTTTACTCCCCCTTTTGGGGGAGGAGAAAGCTCTTTTGACTTCAGATGCAATAAAGAAGATTCAAGAAGATTTCCCTTGAGATGTTACACATACAGGTGAGCAGGGAAGTCTATTCTTGGCAGTCTATGCTACTGTAATGCATTCTGGAGAGTGAAAAAACCACAGAGGATGCATGGGTGGCCTTTGTTAGGTTACACCTAATTCCACCCTTCTGTTAGTTGTGTTCCTGGTTCTCCACTTCTCTTTTGACTTCCAAGCACCGTTCATGCCTCCCACAGAGCCCAAAAGCCAGAAAGAAAAAAAATTTAAAAAATCATTAAGAAAAATAGAACAGCACACAGCACTGGCATTTGCTGTGATGAAGATGAAGAAGAAAGAAAATAACTGTGATGGTGCTGCTGACAACTGCTCAGCAACTGGAATGAGGATTCTTCAAGAACTAACACAGAAGAGAGAATGTAAGTATATAATTATTAATTTGTCAGTTGACACTTATGATTCCCTTGGATACAGCAGGAGTAAGGAGGATTTGTCAGATTTCCTCTCACAAATGGTCAATACTCCTAAATCTAAATGAGGGCAAAGTGTGCAATTTCAGTTAGAGCAAATGGGACAAAAATGCAACCAATTTGCCTATTTGTTTGTTTTTTTTTTTTAACTCTCCAATTTGACCTTAACATCTCATTTTCAGAAACATTCCTCCTGCCTATGCAGCACAGTGCTGAAGTGAACGCTGATTTCCATGAGCCAGTGCTCAGTGAAGCTGTTCTGCTGAGTCACAGTGTTTCTGATGTGGATGATATCTCAGCGTGTTATGAAGAAGCACAACTCCATCCTTTGACAATTCAGCAGGATAATATTGCTCCAGCACTCACCTACCGTTCCTTATACATAGCTAAGGAATACCAAAAAACAAAAATTTAAAAAATCAAGGAATGCTCTGGTACTGAAAATATACAAATCATGCCTCAGCATTCAAGAAAAGCATGAAAGTGGGCAACTTTAGTCCCAGGAGACAGAACTGGAGCTGTCGACTTCTCCCTGGGTAGTGCTTTTATGTAACAGAAGCTATTCAGAAACAAAAATGAAAGAGAGTACTCAGAAGGCCATTTTAATAGTACAAGCTTCTTATGTTAGGAATTATAGTACCAGAAGGTCTGGTCACCTTTCAAATTTGCATTTGAGTACCACAAAATGTACTGGGTGAAGACTTCCAAAGACATCATAAACATTGTCTGGAACTAATTAGAAGTAAGGATTCCTTGATACCTTATTTACACAATAAGTTTCTCCTCCAATAAGCCAAAAATCTTCTCTTCCCCAGCTGTTAATTTCCACAGCACTGTTAACTGCTGAATTCTGTCCCAGAATGCTCTCTTCACATCAGACACTGACAGTTAGAATCACAGTATCACAGACTCTGTTGGACTGGAAAGACCTCTGAGATCGTAGAGTCCAACCTATGAGCGAACACCACCATGTCAACCACGGACATCCAGTCGTTCCTTAAACACCTCCAGGGACACTGACTACACCACTTCCCTGGGCAGTTTCTTCACCCTTTTGGTGAAGAAATTCTTCCTCATGTCCAGCCTAATCTTCCCCAGGTGCAGCTTAAGGCCATGTCCTCTGGTCCTGTTACTCATTTCCTGGGACAAGAGGCTGACCCCCACCTGGCTACACCTTCCTTTCAGGTGGTTGTAGAGAGCAATAAGGTCACCCCTGAGCCTCCTTTTCTGCAGGCTAAACACAGCCAGCCCACTCAGCCTCTTCTCACAGAATTTGTGCTCCAGACCCTTGCCCAGCTCATTTCCCCTTCTCTGGACACGCTCCAGCCCCTCAGTATCCTCCCTGAACGGAGGGGCCCCGAACTGACACAGGATTCAAGGTGCAGCCTCACCAGTGCCCAGTACAGGGGGACAATCCCTGCCCTGGTGCTGCTGGCCACACTGTTGCTGATACAAGCCAGGATGCCATTGGCCTTCTTGGCCACCTGTGCCCAGCTGGGTCATGTTCAGCCACTGCTGACCAGGACCCCAGGGTCCTTTTCCTCCGGGCAGCTTCCCAGCCACTCTGTCCCCAGCCTGTAGCACTGCAGGAGCTTTTTGTGGCCAAAGTGCAGGAACTGGTACTTGGTCATGTTGAGCCTCATCCACTTCTCCTGAGCCCATCAATCCAGCCAGATTAGGGACAGTGGATGTAAATGCTCCAACTCCACAGAAGTCTTAACAGCTTTTGGCAATATCCTTATCTCTCTGTTTTCTGACTATCTGCCATTGAGGTCTGCAAGGCACACTGTGGGAATTTTAAGGGCAGATCAGCAGGAATATCTTGTATTTAGATAGGTATTCAGTGGCATGGATCAGGAAAATGAACTCTTTGGTCAAGCTCACCTCCCTCTGGATACCAGTGTGGGTAAGTGTTCCACCAACATGTTCTACCAAGCAGCAGATGGGCACACTCCTGCCTTATTACCCTGCCTGTTCAACACTTCACACAGTTTTAGCATAAACTTATTAAAATTCTCCTATCTATAAACTGCAATGGGAAGAAAACCCCCAGGAAATCAATTTATCACAGAAATCTAGACATCTGTATTGGCTTTTCTGGCATCAAGATAAATGAATGTTTCTTTACTTCTTATCCTCTTCCAGAAACCTCATCTACTGCAGCCTGTATTCTTACTACCACAATCCTCAAATGCAAAAAGATTGCTTTAAGGCTATGATGGAATTTTAATTAGCAGGTATAAATATGACAATGAGAGCATGAACTCTTTACAATTCTTTTTTTGCCAGTCCCCATACCATTCTTCATGAAGTGTTATTTGTGATTTTGTTATGGCCATCAAATGAAGTCCTGGGGCAGTAGGTTTTTAGATTTCATAAAGCCCTAATGTTTTACTTCCATCTATCATCCATATTTCCTTAAACAAATTTCGATGAAATAACTTTTTTTGAAGAGAAAGTGGAAATACTTTGATCAAGGATACCATTCCCCAGGGCTTGATAATATCATGAATATGAGGCTGCAGGGCTGGCAGCACTCAATCAACATATTTATCTAGGCCAACCAGATAAATTTATACTTGTCCTACATAGTCCTACACAAATTTATACTTGTTCCTCATGCAAATTAATAAATAAATTGTGATATTAACAATAGTAAAAAAAGCACCCCAGCAAACCAAGAAAACTGCATTTTGAATAATTTTAATCAATGGCTGTCAGTGGCAGCACTTATGCTTTCACTGAAGTCAAGAACTTGAGCCTTGGTGATTATAACAAAGCTAGAAACTCTCCCAAGAGGAGAACAACCTCATGCACTAGGCTAAGACACCAGCAGGTATTCAAGATCTTAGTCTTAGCCTTATTCATGTTTTATTAAAGAAATAATAAAATCATCAAAATATCTATTTATCTTCTCATTTAGAAGGCAAATAGAAAGGTCCATACTGACATTAGCTAGAAAATACAAATTCTCTGTACTTAAAATACACACGGTGAAGTAAGTAGCAAGAACCCAAAACGATTTTTCAAAACAGAATTCCTCTCCCCACCACCATATTTTCAAAAGATACAGATCATGTTCTATTGCTTAGGTCTAGCAAAAAAATCAGTCAGATTTCCCTCAATGCTAAACTTAAATACTAAAAATTAACATATTTTTTTCTCTCAGCCATGACCTTCCAGGGACTGAAATAAACATTAAGAACCATGTGAGAAATTTCTACGAAATAACTGCCTTACCTTGTGAATCCGTGGTAGAATGAGATGACTTTGGATATCCTACAAAGGAAAAGTAGTATCTGTGACTCAGTACACAAGAGAGTACATTATAACCAAATATCACTGCAATCCTCTAAAAAGCATCCCTGGTTACTGAACAGCAACCTACTAAAACAGATATTAAATAATGTCTCCCATGAAATGCTCAATTATTGTTAAACTGGGGGGGGAGGGGGGAGGTCATGGCAAAAAGAACCAAGCTATTACTCCAATGTACTAAATCCACTGCAAGCATTGTGGAAAGAAAAAAGAAAAATTAAGTTTCCATAGTGGCAAAGACTGCTGTAGTTACCAGGGATTTTACATCATCTCTGTTGACCTCATGCTTTGTGCATCCTTGGAAAGGCAGCAAAACTGGCACCGAATGTGTTTCCCCTGCTTCTGCAGCCAGCTGGAGGCTGCAGAGGCCCATTCACAAATCACCTCTGCTGTAAACCCATTCCCAACAGCAGCAGCCTCAGTGGGTGTCCACAAAAGGCCAAAAGGGGGCTGGTAAAGCACAGCAGATCTCAGTGTCACCTCTCCAGCAAGACCTGGCTCATCCATTGCACTCAGTCAGGAGTGACGCACTGAGTTTGGGTCTCTCACCTGGTGCTCCAGCATACCCTTCAGCAATGGGCATGGTACTTTGGCCAGCCTGACCATCCGCACTTCTAAGACGCCCTCTCCCAGACATTAAAACTGTGCCAGGAGGCCCTGCCTCCCCAGTCTCCAAGATGATGCCGGTTGTTCCAGGCAGGAGTGGCACAACTGCTGAGCCCGGCAGAGCTGGGCGTGGAGGAGGTCTCAGCTGCGGTGGCTGGAGGGGGATCCTCTGTCGTGGGGGTTGTATCCTGGGCCTTGATGGCAGCAGGGATATGCCAGGCTGCACAGGTGGCCTAGGTGGCAATGGCTGCTGTGGCACTCCTGGTCGCCCTTCGACATGATGAAAGGGGAGGAAAAATACAAAATTATTTGCCTAAAATAGAACATAAGTTCACACAGTTTTGCATAATAAACACTTCAAAATAAAACAGGACTCAGTTGGAGGCCACCTGTTCCCTCAGACCCAGGACTGCACTGGCTAAACACCATTCCACTCCTGAGGTACTACAGACTCCATCCTTTACAGCCTGTGTGACACAGGGAAAGGAGTGAAGACAGCCTGGAGACAGGACAAGCAGCAATCAAATAACCTAGGAATATTAATTCAATTGCTACACCAGCTTGGCCTTTCTGCACCAAGCAGGCTGAGTATCACATTTATTCCCACTGGTACCTTCATTCCAGAGCATGCTCGCTCTCTCTTTCCTCTTTCACTTCAGTTCTCCTCAACCCCTCACACACACTGTGCTTGCTTTCAACTCTGTAGGAGTACAACTCTTAGCACAAAAGGCTGTCCCTTTAGCATGATAATCCACAGCAAAAAACATCAGTAAATAAACATGACTTAAGAGTTTTTTCCCCTTACTTTAAAAAGCAATAAACTTAAATGCCCAAGTACTTCCATTACTAATATTTTCTGTCAATGAAGGCAGAACTCAAGGATATAATCTACCAGAAAAATTTTTCTTATTTAAATAGAAGAGATACAAATTTTTTTCCACTAGGAAAAAATTTCCTCACGTGAGGAAATTCCCTTTTCCACTTGGGCAGCTAACGCATTTGACATCAGGGTTGAACAGCGCTGACATGGTTCCATTTATGCATCTGGTCAAGTTCTAAGCCCTTTATAGGAATTCTGGTTCATTCATAAAACTGAAGTCCTAGGTGACTCTTAAGGATGCAATGCCCTCCCACAAGTAAAGCTGAATTACATTTACACTAAGAACAGAAATTCACAAAGGCGTAGATTTTAGCAGATGCAAAGTCAGCTTTTTCACAGAATCTAATGCTAAATTAAACCTCAGCATAGATCACTTTGGTTGCATTTTGAGACCAAAACATGTCTTCAGGCGCATGGATGGATGTGAGAATAGGCAAACATCCCATTGCAAATTTATCTGATACAACTCGTCACACACCAGAGGTCCCCAGTGGAGACCACCTCTCTTAGTGGTGCTCACAGTGAAGCACTTCCATTCAGTACAGTCCAAAATCAACCTAGACAAATTCACCAGTGGCTCGGGCTAAGCCATCTGGCTGTGCCAAGGAGCAGATGTGGTGGGAGGCTTCCCCTGGCTCTGCTGTGTCTGGGGACCTCAGGAGAGCCTTACTCCGCACTTCTGGGGAAGAGCTTACAACAAAGTTGGCCAGGTATTGTCCCCAACACACGGCTGGGGTCCAGACAGTATCACTGGCAACCCATGTGCTGTTTTGTGACTACTCGACACCTGCACTTTACCCTTGTGAATCTCATTTCTTGTTTTCAGTCTCATAAAAGCCTTAAAAGCCCACATAAGCCTTCAGGAGTACTGGGAGGCCGTCTGAAGTCATAGTCTCACAACACCTGCATTCATTTGCTAGATATAGCTGCTAGGAAAAACCTTCCTGAGCTTTGCTGGCTGACTTTTAACTGTCAGGAGAATTGAAACTCATACAAGTGATGCACCACAAAGCTGGGCTGAAGCTCACTCAGTAATTCCGTCCACAAGGCAGAGGCCAAACAGTGAAATGTTCGCTTTACACAGATTAAAACTAATTTCATAAAAACCATATGATTTTAAAAACTGTATAAAAAATTCAAAAATAAAAAAGAAAGTATCAAAGTGAATTTTTTAACAGAATTATTGGTTTTGTAAGACCTGTCCACAGAGGCATTTAGACCTTCAACTAAAATCTTCAGATTAACCTCATTGAAAAAACAAATTGACAAAGTACTCTACCGTGGAATGCATGTACTTGCCATTTCTTTAGTCAATTATGCTAAGCTTCCTTAAGACAATTATTTGAGATGACATTGTGAAAATGAATAAATTTCTCTGCATGCTTTTCTAGACCTTTAAATAACAGTCAGCTGCTGAAAAAAACTGCTTCCTTGCATGCAATATCAATACTGCAATATTCAGAACCATCCCATCTCCATAACACTAAATCCAAAATCACTCGCCTAAAGCTCAGCTTTAAGTGGAAGCAATCAGAAATGTGTGAGTAGAGATCTGCTTTAACTTTGCTGAGCAGGCCAAGAACACAATCTTCCCATTGTCTTCCCATCTATCTGGGAAGGCAAAGAATAGACCTGGGATCATTACACTGTGAGGAACAGTAACACTGTTCTCAGCAGCAGCAGCATCCTTGCTGCTCTGCCTGTCATCACTCTTGTGAGTGACAATGTGGTTACCACATCACATACCAGCATCTTCTCATGCTCTCCTCAGCCCCCCAAACACGCAGAAACTAAGTGCATAAAGATAACTAGAGAGTAAAGGAATCTATGACTGCTCTTCCAAGAAGCCCAAAAGACCTCACTTGAATTTTGTTATAGACACCAAGGGGATTTTCCAATTCTGTTAGAAAGCAGCACCGGCTCACAAGGAAACGAGGAACTGACTATATGACTATTCACAGAAGAGCATTAAAAATTTTATGTTGCATTTTATCCATGCTGACAGGAGTGCAGAGCACACATTTGGTTTCTTAGGTCACAGCTTCATCAGACCACATTTTGCTGTTGGTTTCAAAATGCTGTTACACAGTCAACTAGCATAGCAATTGCAGGTCAGGTCAAATAACCGTAACCAAAGCAAACTGCATTTGCAGCACAGTATCTGGCTGCAAGACCACACTTTGGATTCCTGGAAAACTTCCCGGATACATATATATATACATATATATATATTTTGTTTGTTTGTTTGTTTTTTAATAGGCAGTAAGTTAAGAGAGACCACCAAATTTAACACGGCTTTCAGTTTCGTGCCATGTGAAGAGCAAACATACCCACAGAGAGGAACAGAGGGCAATGAGAACAACTTAGACTACGAGACTGGGAGCTGGGGGAGGGCACCATTTAATGTGGATGGAAAGCTGCTGGACCATTTTACATTGGTTCCCTAAATGCTTAGAGCAGATCACTGCCTGCTGTCCCCACTCTCTCATGTGCTGCAGGGTGTTTCACTACCCTCGCCAGGAATTACAACAAATTAAATACATTTTTGGTCTCTGGGTTCCTATCTGATGCACAGTCATTTGCTAAGCTGGCTTGTTAGTTTGTATTGAGGTATTTGAAACCCCTGAATAGAAAATATGGAAGAAAATACAGCATATTTTTAAGATAATGGTCATTTGACTTTGCTGGGCTTACACTGCTTGGTAAGATTTTATGTTTTATTTCTTGCAACACATCCTTGCCTTACTGCCCTCAAGAACTTTATTGGTAACAACTTGTTTCTCTTTCGGCTTCTCTGAAGTCAGATGACATCATCTGAATGCTACAACATGCTGGCAAATTGTGCATAAGAAACTCTCCACTGATCCAAGTCCAGGTCTTCCTGTCAAATAACGTCGGTATGGGATGTAAAAAATAGTTAAAGCCATACCCCAAGTCACGTAACAGGGTTCCCAAAATCACTTCCAAAAAAGGCTTTTCTGCCAAAATCTTTCTGCAACTCCTGCCATCAAAACTTACTCAGGCTGCTGTGCCAGACAGGGTTATTGTAATTGGAAACATTTGGGAACTGCAGTGTGTGCTTCATGAATCCTTTAGAGGCCAGAGGCACCCCAGAGCAACAAGGGATGCTCAGAGTGCCTCATACCCCAGACCCAACAGCAGCATCCTTCCACAGGCTTTCAACACCAGTGGTGGATGGAGGGGTGTGCCCGAAAAGACATTATTTTCTGGAAACCCAGGTGTGCAGAGGCTTTTTAATGCTTTAATACATTGTAACAGGGGTCCATAAATGCCACCCATGAGGTTGCTCCAACACCTGCTTGAAACAGCAGAAGAATGATTACTACTTATATGTATCTTGGACCTTTCTCCAACGTTGGTCCCTAATGCTAGTTAATTTTGAGCAAGATGGATGAGGAACAGGATCACACACATACAAGATGTTCCATTTTAATGGAGACTTGGATGCTTCTGCAAGATGGAGGGATAAAGGTCCTATGTCCTGTTGAGTTTAAATCAAAATTATAGCAAAAGAATTACCTGAAATTTACAATCCCTCTTCACCCCACTTCCTCCCTTAAAGTTAAGAGAAACTTGTTTTGTTTTTTTTTTTTAAATTTAATGCAAAAGCTTCTCACCTCAGAAGGATTTTTGTGTCAAGTACGCTATACATTTGGTTTTAAACAATAAAACAAAAGAAACACATCTATCACAGGTTTTCAAGTCTCTGCCTTGGGGTGGGAAGGATATTCTTCCTTTCATGAGGCACAACTTGTCCATTCAAGAAAGAACACTCAAGAGTCTGACATCTGATCTCTCCCAGCCACCATCAGCTGCAACAGCACACAACCTCTTCCCTCAGCACCTCTTCTAATTTTAGGCCAGTCACAGAAATTGGCCTCTTATTTATCTCATACGTGCACAGAATTAAAACCAGAAGCATCAACCAACTGAAGAGTGCAGTTTCAAAACAGTCTCCAATTCCTATGATTTTGCGTCATGCAAACAGAAACAGGAAAACAGGAACTCAGCTTCCTTCTGTAAACTTCAACTCCCAGAAAAACAACCCGCTGCTGAAATTTGGAGCAAAAACTGCAGAGGGAACTGAGTGGCATTTGGCAAGGAATCTAAACCTTCATGGCAAGGCTCACCAACCTGCTGAGGTTACCATTTCCCAGCATTCTGAGCCAAAGGGAATGTGCCCCAGCTTCTTAGCTGCTCTAATGCAAACTTTAAACAAAGTGGAGGTAGATTTGCACCAACATGTTGGACTTTTAACTGAACTGAGGTGCTAAAACATTGCCAGCTGGAATGTGCCAAGTACTGCCAATGACCTTGTGGGAATGCAAACTTCTGGGAGAGCTATGAAGCAGAATCCTTATATTGCCACGCCAGGATATGACAGAGCTCATTTGTGAAACTTCTAGATCAAAGAGTTTGTGCTGAATTATAATAATCATTAACTCATGATAAGAACACAACAGAGGAAATCTTTCTTGTGATAAATTTGAATTCATTTGATTTTTATTTTCTCTATTTGTTTTTCAATTTTCACTGAGGAATACAGAATAATCTTCAACAGCAAAATAAAACTAAATAAAATAATCAAATCAAATAAACTGGAATAATACAGACAATTATTACTTAAAACTCACTTTAAATCAGTATTCAAAAACACTACTTTTCCCACTCTCTTTATTCTAGCTTGAAGTAAACATAAAAACATGTAAGGCTTCTATTTTTTCCTTTTTTTTTTTCTTTTTTTTTTTGAAGATACTTTTAGAAGCACTTAAAGTACTCTGTGGTGTTCTGGAGCAAAGAGCCAAAATTAGAGTCACTGCAAAAACAAAGTAGGAATTGTGTAATATTAAGTTTTTCCTCCCTTGTGTGGTTCTTTTCTAAGAGTTTCAGAAAGGAAAGCCAGTTGAAAAACAAGCAAACAAAAAGTAAAAAAATAAACAAGAAACTTACTTGTGTCAGGCTGAGATTTCAACACGCCTTCAATGTCCGTGGTGATTTTGGAAACCTGACTATGAAACTGTTGGACAGAGTTTTTGAGGCCAGAAATATCAGTGGAATGAGAGGCTATAGTTCCATTCATTTCACGGATGCAGTTCCATAAGCTGCTGACATGCTTATTCAGACCTTCTTTTATGTTCTGCAAGCTGTCTGAAACAGAGTCCAGCTTGCCACAGACTTTTTCAATATGTGAGACTCTGCTCTCAACATCTGAAACACCATCCTGAACACCTTGGGTCTTTTCTTTGCACTTGCTAAGATCATTCAGGAGATGGTCATTCAATTGTTCTAGTCTCTCTTTCACTTCACCACAACAATTCTCACTGGAATGAGCAGTTTGATTTGCAAATGTCCTCTGCATTTGATCAATTTTTCGGAAGACACCTCGTTGTGTTTTTCTGCAAGTTGAGTTGACACCCAGAAGTTGCTCCCTGCAGCTACTCAAGCCATCTTGAAGACTTTTCATATCTTTATCAATGGCATTTAGATTGTATCGGAATACCCGTACGTCTCTCTGCATTTTCTGGATGTCACGCTGGTTACCCTTAATTAAGTTGAGTTTCTCATTAAGAGAGCTATTTAGAGACTGCAGGAGAACAGAATTATTTTCTGTTTTCGAAAGCAAGTGATTGTACTTGTCGTGACAATTTTCCAGCTGTTTCTGAAGGTCCTCCGTACCTCGTGGTGCAGACTGACATTTCTGCCCACAGAGCTGCTCAAGCACCTGCAGTTTGTCCTTCACAAAGTTCATCTCTGCTGTAAACTGCTCATTTGCAAATCCTGCATCACTGGGCAGGATAGGCCCAGGATTAGCAAATATTCCATCTGAGTCCGTGGTGTTGGCTATCTCCAAAATAGTCCCGCCTAGCCTAACCTCCAGTGCCCGCAGCTTTTGGTCGAACAAGTCTCTCAGTTCATCCACCTCAGCAGCAATAGCACCACGGAGAGTCTCCTCAACATAAAAGCAATGTTCTTCAGCGTTTCTTTCTGTAATATTCATCCTCGCATCTAGCTCCTCCAGCCTCTCACCAAGTACGTCTTCTAGATCTGGAGTCGACAATCGAATGATTTCATTATCTATTCTGACATTCAAGATCCTCTGTGCTTCCATAATTCTGTCTATCTTCTTATCTAAATCGTTCATCTGTTGGTCAAAGTCATTTCCCTCACCCTTCTTGCAACAACTGGAGTCGTTTGACAGAATCTGAGTGCGGAGAGTATTTATTTCTTTCCTCAAGTCATTCTCTTTTCCTCTTATAACATCAATTATCCCTACACAGTTATTTTCACTGCCATCATACTGCTGCTGAATATCCTCTAGTTTATATTCACAGGAGTTCTTCAGATCTGCTATTTTCTTTTCAAATCCTTCCATTATTTCCTGCCTGAGAGACTCAAATTTTGAGTCTATGTAGTCCTGATATATATTGTCACGGGGCATTGTTATTGTAGGTCCTTGTGCTGCCTCCTGCAGTTGTTTTAATTGTCCTTCATAGCCTTTTACTTTTCCATTCAGTTCCTCCAGCTCATCATTCCTCCTCTTCAAGGCTTCTTTGACCTCAGCTAACTCAGCTTTTATATCTTCCATTTCAAAATCAATGAAAGGGTCTTTTTGATCTTTATTGCTGAGGAGTCCTGGTAGCTGAATAGTGTCAGTTTCCCCACCAACTGCACTGTCAGGCTCTGGGCGGTCATAAAGGTTGTTCAGCCAAGTGACCAACATCTTGCTAGCATCTTCTTGTACAGTCAGCTTCAGGTTTTCATTCACACCTGCCACGGAGGACTGAAGTTCAATCACAGACCGTGTAAGTCTAAACAATTCGTCCTCAAGAAACTGCATTCTCTTCTCATATGGTGGAGGCTCTGGCGCTTCTGTTGGTTCTGCATCTGTTTCCCAGAAATAACAAAATGTGGATGTAAATATTCCCAGTGGTATCTGTTTTAATCAGCTGCAGTTAACTTCACTTTTCTTTAAAATTAAATAATTCTTTAAACTGCCTAACACTTGTTGTCTTTTCTGTTCTTATTTTTAGTCATTTGTAAGTAATACGTTATCAAAACCCTCAGAACTGAAAGTCTTAGCAGTGTCCAATTCCTGCCAAGATAAAGTGGCCATAAAGAAACTGGTAATCACCCCTCCTGTTCAGCAATGGATCTAAGCTGCAATACAGACCAATACAGATCCATACACATCACAGCACAATCACCCTAGAACCACTTCATCTCCTATAACAATAATTTGTCCTGAAATTCTCACTGAAAACTTCGGTGGCAGTCATTTAAGTGCCTGAAGTGGGTTTGTGCTTCAGCATTTTACTGAACTGGGGTCCAAATATACATCCCATATATGACATGGGGTTCTGTAAGACACTCCAGTTACCGCATTTGCTTCACAGATACCTAATTATTTGGCAGGTATTTCAGTAGGCAATAAAAACATGTATAAAAGCATAAAATTCACACATTCAAAACTGTTAGATTAAAATAACTTATCCTCATGGAATGAAAATCAGAAAGAGAAGACTTTTCCCTCCAATCTACTTTTTACCTATCATAAATCAATCAATGAATCTGAATCTTGTCATTGGTAGGACCTCATTCAGAAAGCCACGTACAAATCTGGATGTTCAGTTTCACACAAAATGTGTAACAATTGCAGAAAATACAGAACAAAAATTCAGAAAACAAACATTATCGAATGTCAAGAAAGGATAAACTGCAGGAAAAGACAAGAGTAATTTTTAATTTTGTCTAGAAGAGAGTAGAAGGATACAGATATAATGTTTTATTATCTTTCGGAATTATTATTTTAAATCAACAAACAAAATATTTTAAAAGCTTGTTTTTAAAGTAGGTATATAATCTACGGGACTAGTTTGAAACCATGTATTCAGTCATTCAATACATTCCCCCACACAGAAAACACGTGTGGAAATCTGACTAAGTGCTATATGTGACACTAATCTCCCATTATGTTGGAAAAAGTCTTTCAGAATGAAACATCTGTTTATCATTTTTTCTTAATGGAGAAAAGGCATAATACAGCAGCAACAGCATTCCTTGTTGCCCTTTCAGAAGCCAGTATCTCACACAAACAGCATTCATTCTTTAAGGTATTTTTTCAGAAGTTGAGGCTTATCCATACTTTTTCCCTTACTTCTCATTATTAAGGCACATAGTCTAATGTGAATCTGTAAAATTTTCACAATCTCAAAAAAACCCCACTGTGAAATTGCTAGAAATCCTCATATATCATTAAAATTAGTATCTGGGTGGGGTTTTTTTTCATTTTAGTAATACTATTTTTTTTTTTTCTGAACATTGGAGAAACCACAAGCTCCCCCCAATCCTCTGTAAATTCTTACAAAACCCACAGTCTTAACCCAAAGATTTTCTGGAACTGTGAGCAGCCAGCTGGCATTTCCAGCCAGTGTTCTACAGCCCATTCCACTGTTATTCTTCAGGAAATTCTTTGTATCAGGACTGCTATTGCCTGGCTATTATTTTCCCACCACACAGAGTTTTTCACATGGCTTTTGTACCTGCCAGCAGTTGAGTTCAATAGAAACCATAATGATTCTTACCCTTACAAGTCAAAACAAGAAACCAGACATGACTGTGCATACCAAAATTCTAATGAAAAGTCACCTGTGCCTTTCTTCAGGGCAGCTCTCACTGGCGTTGTGGGACGTCGAGCAGTGTTTGGCTTTTCTGCTGGTCCTTCCCTGCAGTCCTCCCCTTTATAGCCAGGACAACATCTCCATTCCAGCTCTGTCACTGTTTTATATGCAACTGTGTACCGAGGTCTGAAACTCGTTCGGTATCTGCCAAAACAGAAAGCATTCTAAACAATCCATAACCAAAGCTGCTGTTTAGATTAAAGTTAAAATTGGTTTCAGGGTGTTTTTATAATGAAAAATCAAATATTTAGAGGTATGATTAATTTTTCTGTTTTAAACATCAAACAAATAAATTTCTCTGTCTAGGTTTTAAAGCAGCCTCCACTCACCACAGTCATGATAGGGAGCCATGCAATAGGAGCTTTCATGTATGAACAGAGGGACAAAATATTGTGGCAAGTGAAGTCACTTGTTGTGGCAAGTCATCAGACACTGATAACAGTAACAGTGACTACCAGTGTATTACTCTATAAATTCAAAATGTTTTTCCTCTAACTCTTCATTGCAAGTCTTCCCCCCAGGGCTCTTCTGAACATCAAAAAATGCTGCTTCTGCCTGCTTTGCCCTGTTTGTATTTCCATAGTCTCCACTTAAACCATTCCTCAGAGCCCGTATGCACAGCACAGTCAAAGCTGGGAGGGATATTCCAGAGAAGGATAAAAATGCTAAAAGTGTGAGTCAGACAAGGACATGAAAGAGGGAATCAGATTAAACACTACAGCCAAATGAAGAAATCAACTCTTTCCTACTTCATCGGTTCAAGCTGAAGAGTGTCTGGCAGACAAACTTATGCACATATTATGAACAAACAACCTTGAGCTTCCCTGATTAACCACGCAGAAGTTAATAAATGACAAAATTATTCTGGTTGTGCAACTTTCTTTAGCCATAGACTTCTTTCATAGCTTCCCTTGAAACACATCCCACATGTTCAGCTGTGGTCAGACACTCTGGTATCCCACCAGAGCATAAGCAGAACCTATGCTACTGCATAAAAACTAAATCAATTTAAAGTACAGCTCATTTCAGACTGAAAGATGAGAAAAATCATTAAAACCACCTGAGCTTTATAAAATGGTATTCTTTTAATGCGTGGAAACAAAAAAGTAATCTCAATTTCTCACACGAATTCCTTTCTCTCAGTTAGTAGCATCATGCTACTAATTTCCCTAAGGCTTTTTGCAGATCTTTTTTCCTTAAGATTATTTCAGATTAGAACAGTTTGCAAGTTCATTTTGCAGCTGAGGTGTCCCTACACAGTAATACCAGCAGAATGAATGCGGGACAGCAGCAAAGGAATCTACAGGGGCTCTGTAATAGGTTTCATCCGTAGCCTGGCTGGGCTCACAGGGAGTGTATCCTGGGACAGAGAGAGCACAGAACAGAATAGCACCAGAAGCAGCCATGCCATCACACAACAGGCACCTATTTCACTGCACATGGCCTGCTATTAACATGCAAAATTCCTTACTTGTCAAAAAACCTAAACAAACCACAAACAAACAAACAAACAAACAAAATCAGTAATCAACTATCAAGCGAAAGAAATAAATCTTACAGACTGTGAAATATTTACTATTGAAAGTCACAGAGTGGGACTAAGCTTAATGTTACCCTTCAAAGCTTCTCCTGCCATGTGTGCAATACTTGCTGAAATAATCCTAACATTTTTTTTTTATTCAGCATATTTCAGTTACATAATTTTAATATAATGTTCCCCCATCTGACAATCATTTGCTGTCCTTTTTTGGTTAGCTGGTTAACAAACTTGAGGTGCTGTGCTAAAATTATTAACTACTAATTATGAATTCATTTTCGAAATGTATCCTTCCCAATTCTGCCACAATATAACCTAATGTCTGCACTTGGAAAATACTCAGTGTTGTTTTGCATTATTACTTTGTCTACAACTTCTCATTTAAGGGGGAAAAGCTACTTTGACTAGACACAATTGTAGTTTTTCCAACTATTTCTGGGCCAGGAGTAGCTTACACCAATAAGCCTCTCTGGATTCTGTTCTTCCGTGGACCTGCACAGGAAGGCAGGGTCAGGCCGTGTTATCTCTGTCTACAAGCTGCTCACAATTGCAGTGGTTTGCTGTGGCTGTCAGAGCCTTTTAGACTCTGACTTGGAGCACATAAAGTCAGAGAGGGTTTCCAATCCTTTTATACCTTCTGAACATCACATATGAAACAGCTGTGGACAGCACTCCAGCTCATCACTTCTTCTACAGTTTTCACTTAAACATCTGCTGAATCCTGTTTACAAAGTACAGAAATCCCCATGGTCAAGTGCTCTAAAAATTAAATAGAGTACAATGTAGAGGGCACCACTGGGAAGAACAATATCCCGGCCACCCAGGAACTTCCTTTCCTTTCTCCCTTATCTGAAGTATTAAACCACATCTTGTGTAGATAATTTAGGTTTGAATCCTTTCCTTCCAGCTAGCTACCAGAGTCAGGAGCAACAGGATTAGCTAGTTTTGAAGTGGTTTTGAGAATCATTACAACCTCTCTCACAAGCACCACATTAGTGAAATGCAAACTTTGAACTTCCAGATCAGCTTTCCCATGCCGGAAATGGTTGTACATTCTTCTGTATGATTTCCATAAAACACTCAACTGCTCCTAACTTTGTGTGTGTTCCTCTTTTTACTTTCAGGGCCAAACTTCTTCCCAAGAAACACAGCATTTTGGTTATTTTCAAATGCCAAATCTCTTTTTTCCTAACAAAGTTTTAAGATATAGCTGAAACTAATTTTATAAGAGAAATAATAATTACTTATATGCAAATTGTGCTCTTCTTCACCCAAATTACAGAACAAAGATTTTCCATCACATTTCTGTGATCACAATTTTCTCTTTGAACACCTTCTCTGTAGTCATATTCATCAACACAGACACTTTCAGATGACCTCAACAATCAGAAAATCATGTTACATCATAAGACATAACCAAATACAAAAGAATAGAAACAAATAAAAAGAAATCAAGCTTAATATTTTTCATTTGTCAAAGATGTAAAACATTTCCTAACTCTATCTTAAAAATAAAAAACAAGCATGTTTGACATTCTCACTCTTTTTTGTTTTATAGTTTCCTGATCCTAATAGGCATAGACTGCTTAAATATGATTTAATTTTAAAAAAAAAGTCTGAAAAGCAGTCCACTTCTTAAAAATTATTTCAAGTTTGAAGCCATTTAAAAGAAATAAAACGGGAACTGTTTTGTTTTCAGATATGGTACATCAAATACAGATTAACCTGAATCCTAAATCACAATTCTCCTTGAGCCAAAATAAGTCAGAACCAGAACATTTCAAAATCTGCATCTAGGACAGCTTTCGTAATCACCACTTTGAACGGTGGTAACAAAACAGCTATACTTATGGATGGCTCAAAAATCCAACGAGGATTGACTTACCAAGACCTACTTCTCCATACTGCCAGCCCAGCTGAATGAATCACGCAGCTACTCCCATTTCCTCCAGGAAGGCTAGTCATGCAAGGATGGGAAACGGGAACTTACACTAGGCACTTGTCTAATTTGAATCCAGTCACATGAGAATTTCTTAAAAAAATCACAGCTTCACTGCCACAGCTTCTCTGTCAATGGAGTTCTTCGTGCACGGCTGCTGGGCAGGTTGCCCGTGCAAGGGACGGAGTCACTGTGACAGCACCGTCCAGCTGCACTGCCAAATGACAGTCACCAGCCCCAGGGAGATTCTCCATCACACAGGATGCTTTTTAAAGTCACAGCTTTGTTCACTCCATGAATTTCAGTGGAGGAGCTGGAGACTTCCAGGATTTTGCTAGGCTATAGCAGTCCAACAGCACTGAACACCAATTATGCTGTTGGTTACAGTTCTAACAAAACAAGCCACAAAAATTTCTGCTAGTAGCCACACCCTTAGTTTGTGATTGTATATATGTGAAAGACACAGGACTGGGAATGATCAAAATACACAAATTAGACATGTCTTTATTTAAATCTGCAGCATTTTGAATTCAATTACTCATTCATAGTCACAGCAAACATATAATATACAATTACAAACATACAAACAATTAAAAACACACAAAATGCACTCAGGGTACCTGAAGAGACAAAATGTTCCTTCTCTATAAAGTTGGATAAAGATACATAGTAGTAATATAACATCAAGTTCTTACATTGTTTATCTGGCAGGTGTGAATCTTTACAGTCTTATCTAGCAAAGCAATTTTGTCAAAAGGGTCCACAAATGTTTCCTAAGTCTCTTAAAAATTGAGGCTCTAATTTTATACCTGTATATGCTATGATGTAATTTAAAAACAGTAAAACATCAAAATTCCTCAGGCTAACTTGGATTTCTGCTATTCAAATAAGTGTTAATAAGCACAATTATTTTTACCAGTATAATTCAAAACTATTTTTAAAAATAGCAATTTCTTATATGGATAGAAAGTGTATATAACACGCCATCATTTACTGTGCCTAATCACTCCATTCTCTGTGGACTTCAAGTCCAAGATGATTGTCATAATCTCTTGATAAACAGAGCTAAATACTGAAATAATTATTTTATAAAGCATGAATAAAGGTTAACATCAACGGACTCTAATCTTTCATTGCAAGAGAGAACATGAGAACAGCTGTTTTTTAGGAGTTTTTCCACAACAAACTTGTAACTACCCACGCCTACTACCTTCACCATGAACTCAACATGCTGATCAAATGAGAAAACACACCCAGAACGCCAATACAAACCTCCACTCCTAATATTTTGTTTCACAGCCGAAGTGAAATTGTACAGGGTGACAATAGCACTCAAATATTCCTCTTCTTTGAAAGAGAAGTACTTCCACAGGAAAATGCTTCATTAAAAATTCATGTTTGCTGCAAATTCTGGACATTTTGACTAGGGAATGAGCTATAATATTCTCACAGTGCTAAACCACAGAAGGAAACAGTTAACACTGATATTTGGAATGTCACCTAATAGCGATAAAGCAAATCAGAAACATTTGGATGAAATTGGTGGGAAAACATATGGCTCAGCTCTGTAACTGGATATTAACATTCAATCTTTTGGGAAATGCAATGAGATAAGTGCCACCACATCCTCACTGTGAGGAAGGGACCTCAGAATCAGCATGTTTCTGCATAAGCAGTGTATAAAATGCTTATCCTGAGCACAAAGCTTCAAGTTTGAGCCAAGATTCTGTAGTGATTGGAACAAGTCCCATGACTTCAGCGGCCTGCAAATTTCTGTCTTTATAAAGCAGAAGATATCAAATCTACATTATTTAACATTTTTATTGCATGTAGACACATTCTTTGAAAATTGCATCATCTGGTAGTTATATTTGTACAGTTGTACTACACTTATATAGTCCCAGTCATCCAAATCTCCAATATATTGCAATGGAAGCACAGAAGTGGCATATAGACATCACCCAAAAAACATCACCTAGAAGATGTAATTAAATGCAATCATATTCTGACCAAACACATTTTATTTTGTAGGCTGAAAATACTTCTGCTGAAAATACACCTTATTGGCTCTTTATGCTACACAAACACTGAACTAGAACCAGCTGATCCCATGTTTTCCGCTTCCCAAGCATGCTGGTCTAACTGTATGCCCTAGAAATGGTGGCAGAAATCCTAGTTCCACTGAAATCTTTGGAGATTTTAGGAGTTGTCTGTCACAGTGAACTCCAGCACACCTGAATTTCAGGTGCCTTGTCTGTGGGGTAAGGACATGTTTTAGTTGTCTGTATTTCCATGAAGGCCAAGAGCAATAGTCCACACAGCCAGCAGTGTCAAAACAGGACTGCATCTCACCCTAAAGTCATTATTTACATCCTATTACTGACAGAGTGTGCTGGACACCACTGATTTGCATCTGTGTCACCATCACCGCATGTCTAAGCTCCCATGCTCAGATTAATCCCTCTGCATACAGGGCAGTGTAACAATTTAGGTCAGGGTGAATCAAATCCCACTTTTGTTTTTTGTTCTTTTATTACTTTGCCACTACACAGCAGCACTAGCAGCTAGCTTGTGTTCCAGCCCACAGATGAGATTAATTTGAGAAAAATGTGTCTTTCCTAAGAATTTATCCTAAGGCATTTATAGTAAGCAGCAAAAAGATGTTTGGACATGAATAGATAAACTTACACAAGTCTAGGTGTTTGGTGAAAGCAAGCCATCAAGGCCATGATAAATCCCAATTATGCAATGCAACAAAAGTATATTTTAAAATAATTCTATTGCAACCCAACATAATTTTTCATTTCCATCTGGAATTACAGACACTAAGCTGCTTCTCACAGATGGACTTAAGCAAGTACTACACTGCTATTCTTCCTTTACCTGGCATTTTTCTTTACAAAATTTATATAAAGTAGGTCAGTAAATGTCTTTACAAGCATTGAGGTCTGGGAAATCACATTTTCTTGAGAAAAATGCCACTGACACTAATCCTGCACCTGGCCCACTCACAGACATCTAGAAGCTCCTCAAAGGCCTCTGGATAAGACAATAATCAAAACAAAATATATATAATGAAAAACAAGAGAGTGTTTCAAATTTTTTTTCTGCTGGGAGAAACAAAGTTATTTGAGGCACTCCTGTGGAAAATACAAAGTTATGACAAGCATCACTGATGCATATGACCAAGGAGACTCAGCTTCTCTGGACTTGCACACGCATACAAGCGAGTTATTAATGAAGTTAGCACTCCCATATAGCATGGCCAACATTTGTACCAGCTCTGTTCTGAGCTAAATCCTGAACAAAAAACTGCTACTGGCTGAGAGGATTAACAGGGAAGAAACTGAAGGAAAGCAAGGGAATGAGTCAAAGCACTCTGTACCCACAGAACTGGATCCACAATCCACAATTGTCTGCTGTGTACACACCCAAGAAATCACCCATCTAGGTCACTGCAAAGAGTGCTTTAGTACCTGATTATGAAAGCGCTGTAATTTTACTGAATGTTTCATAAAAGAGGAATGAGTATTTAGAGGCTCAGTATTTCTTTCCACTGGTTATTTTTATTTGGTGTCTTCACACTACCTGGAAAGCACGATGGGAGAAGATGACCTTCCATCTGGAAGAAATTGCTAAGTGGGCAGAGACCTGGCACAGGGGATTGTATTACTCCTTCATACAAGGAAGGAAAAAGTTGTATTGGTCTATCCCTAAATAAAACTTTCATCTCATCTAGTGGTGCCAGGGAAGAAGTAGAGAACCATGGTGCCCCAAGCAGCTCACTACAGCCTGGTCTCTTTGTTGTCTTCAACACTGAACACTATTTCATGATGCATCTGAGAGAATCTGGCTGAATTTTACTGCAGAGTTCATGTTCTCTTCAGTAAGAAGAACAGAAGATTACAGGAACTGGTAGAAGACAAAAACATTCAACTATTCTCAGGCAACACCACATGGTTTCATTTCAAAGTCTCCAAAAGTGCTATTGTTTATTACTTATTTACAGTGGATTTTCTGCCACTCAGCTGGAACTCTTCTATCAAAAAAAGATGAGATTCAAACTACAATTTTCTCTCTTGGGAGAGAAATTTTTCTTCATGAGAGGAAGAACCAAGGGACTGCACACTCTGAAATATGATTTGATGTCTCATACTAGTGATTTCCTCTTGTTGTACATATATATATATATATATATCTTCACCCGTACATACAAAAATACCTACTTGTCTGTGTAACTCTCTCTTGGTTTCCAGGGATTTTATTTTCAAAAAGCAAACCACTAAAGTCCAGTAGGAAATGCCCAGAAGTTAAAAATGTTAACACTATTGATGTTTATAAGTTATCACTCGGTAGGCATCCTCTTCTTATGAGCAGCAAAACGAGGACATAAGATGCATTTAAGCAACTTAGAGCCACACTCTGTGGCAAAGCTCAAAGCAGAGCTTCAGCCTTGGGATTTACAATGCTGAAATACCAGTAAAACACACAGTAACAAACCGGCAGCAAGCTATTAAAATCACACTTAAATAAAATGGGATAGGAGAAAATACAGCCCTTTCAAAAGGATTTCAGGACAGTTTTGTAGAGAAGCAACTTGATGCACTCAGTGGTGGAAGAAGAACAACTTTACAAGAGGTTATATATTGACAACATCATCACCCGCCTCTCCCAGCAGCAGGGACCAAGTTCCTCACCTTACACGAGTGGAGAGATGAAGTGAGGATGCAGAGCACTGCTGCTGATAAAGGTGCCTGAAAAACTGAGCTCCAGTAGTATCTGCTTCTCTGCCCACGAAATAATAAACAGTTTTCTAGAATGCTCTAGAAAGAGCTGCTGCTGAGAGATTATTTGAAAAGATACCCAGATGAAACAAATAACCAATACCTTCAGGAAGACAATACCTTCAGGACATCCCCCCACGAGGTAGTAAATAACTTAGAAAAATAATTAGCTTTTCTGTGGGACCCCAGCTCTGAGAACAAAATGGAACATTGTTCTGAGAGCTGTTACTTTTCAAGACACCCAGTGAAAAGTGAACCAGAAGGGAAAGGAGAGATGAAATGTGAATGCAAAAATGAAGTCAGATGGGAGTCATAATATCCACAATGTGTAAAACTGGCACTGCCCAGTGTCTGATGGTACAAAATGTTCCTTGATCATTTGGGTGATTTATGATGAAATACACCTAAACGGGTCAGCAGCTCCTTGCAAATAAAAATTTATTGTTTTGGCAACAGTTTGGTGCTTAACAGAAGAGGCCCCAGACCTCCAGGTCATGCATTTCTCAAACCAGAAAAAAAACCAGAAAAGCATGAAACTTTAAGTATTTACATTAATGTGAAGTAAGGAGCAGCATGGGAATTTTCTTTTTTTTTTTAATTATTGCAACAAACTCAAATGATGTGTGAAATGAAAATTCCCTGTCCGGTTAAAAGAGAAGAAAGACACTGCTGCATTCAGCACATGGAGACAGAGATGCACAATTTCAGGCTTGGGGAGACAGCCAGGAAAACTTACCACACCCAGCAGGATCTCAAAGATTTTCAAACAAGCACTCCAGGAGACTGAAGTTTTTAAAGTTTCTTTACTGTTTTCAATGCACAAGCCCCTGGGCTAACCTCCCTGTGTCAGCTAGCTGGAGCCTGTACAAAGAAATCCTGCTTCATACAAAATACACAAAGATGGAAAGAAAGTCCTGAAGACCTTTATAGATAGTTGGAGGGGAAACATTAAACAGCTCTCACTTTCCCTTCAAGTTTTTGTGCATCCTGAAAGTTTTTTCTTATGAGATATGTATTGCTGGAGGCCAGTGGCAAACACGGGCTCAATCTGTGCTGACTTGTATAGCTGAGGTTTATCCTGCCTGGTGCTGAGCACTCTGACACTGATCTGCCTGCTTGGTTTTTAGCAACAGAACAGTCTCAGAGAAAACCACATTGGGCCTGTTAGAAGGGTGAAAACTACATGGGGATTTCCTATATGTTCCTAGACCAGGGCTGATGTGCTCCACCCAGGTCGTTCTGGGGTTGCCAGATGGATGAAGCCATTCAACTTGAACTGGATGTCTCATATGAAGGTTTCCAGTTCTAAAATTTCCACTTTCACCCAGTAAATATATTGTCAATAAATGGGGAACATTGCTTATTAAAAGCAGTGTTTTACTCATTAGTAGCAATCTGTTCTGATGTTTATGAATGCAGAAAACTTGTAGTGACATTCTCTAAAGTAATTTCAAACTTTTGCTTTGAATCTTCATCTGAGTCAGGAATAAAACTGTTATTTTTTATTATTATTATAGTATATAATATATTGTTATTATTTCACTGTGCTTATTCATTATCATTTCAAAGTGTAAAATGACAAGAAGCTGGAACATATTGCTCAGTGGGAGATTTGGAGAGATTTGCTAATTTAGCCATTGATTCATTCATCATTTCCTGGGTCATTTTCTGAATGAAATAATGGGCTTGCTTAGTATACATGTATCATTAGTGTTAAGAGGAGAAGCTTCCACTAAATCATGAAATTCACTCCTCAAAAGCCAAAGACAGATGAGCTCACTTGAGCACGCAAATATCTTTACTCACGTGAGCATAATTAATGGGGGCTGGCACATGAATTAGGAGATCTGATAAAACATCCCTTCTTCAAGTCCCTGAGCAACCTTATCTAAGTTTGAAGCTGGTTCTACTGTTAGCTGGGGGCTATGAGCAGATTGCATGAAGTTCTTACCAAGCTAATTATTTTTCTAATTTATTTACTACCTCGTGGGGGGATGTCCTGTTTGCAGTTCTGTAGCAAGGACATAAACCCAGAAAACATTCAGCCCCTTCGGTTTGCTTCAAACCTTAAAATCAAAGCCATGCTAGTGAAAGCAGCTTCTCCCAAAACAATGGCCCCAAAAGGGCCATAAACTGGCACACTTCTGGTACAGCTGGGTGTACCCATGCACTCCACAGAACAAGAGGCAAAACAAACTGCTATGACAACATCCTACCCTGAACCAGCTTCAGTGACCAGAGGATGCCCCAAACAAGCCACAGCCCTGAAGAGAGTGTAGGATCTAACCAGAAAGGCAACATGTTTTTCCTTTTAGGAAGAGATAATGCTACTGAGCTACAAATTGCTATTATTGCTAATTAAGCTACCAAACCATTCATAAGAAACCTAGGAATGGAAGTCCATGACAAAAGAAGCAGTGAGGGGTCAATTATTTATGAAGCAATATTGAATTTCCAAACATCCAAGTTCTTTTTAGCGAGTATAAACACTAATATTTTTGTACCTTTCAGTCCAATGACCCACTAATAACAAAGTTTCCCCTTCCTTTGCTACTCACAGTTTTAAGAAAAATAAATCAGGAGCCCCTCACACTTCAAAGGGAGCGTACTTCAAAGGGCATTTCTGCCCTTTCTTTCTACTCTCTCTCTTCCTATCTCTTAAGCAGCCACACTTCAACTCACATTCATCTCTGACACTTTAATCAGTCGAAGCATTCACCAACTTTTCAGCAAGGAAATGCACTATCAAGACCAAGTACCTATAAAACAGTTAAACAATGAAGTGTAATAATTTCCTGAATTTCAACTTAACCTTTCAGGAAATACACCCTGCAGCCAAAGTGAATTTACAGTTAACAATCATAGAAGTGTAGTCATTCCAACAGGGGGCTTTGGGGTTTTTGTCTTCAGACAAATTATATTTTAATGGGCCTAAAGGGTAGATAAAAAGGGTTCATGCATGCATATGATTTTAGGTTTAATCACCAGAGCTTTCTATTCTAAAAAAAAAAAAAAAAAAAAAAAAAAAAAAAAAAAATTA
>VWZN01013897.1:47712-71292 GCA_013396955.1 Regulus satrapa
CGGCCCTGTGGTCCTGCCTGACACCAGCGCCATGAGGTGGTCGGTGTTCCCTTAGTGGCCCGATGACGGCTCATTTTGCCCACTGTCATGGGAAGGGTGCTGGCGGCTACCTCAGCGAGGGATGTAAAATAAGCCTTTATTTGTAAGGAGAGATGTTCACTGGGCAGAAAGGGAAATGTGTGTTTGGCTTCACCTGGCTGTTAAAATCCAGCTCAAGCACCTTGACTCAGTGACTTGCCCATGTGAGGTCATCCCACCGAGGGCAGCACCACAGGGATGGATGTCCCTCTATCTTCCTCAGATCCTACTCTTTTGTGAGTTGGATTTTTGGACTGAAGCAACACCAAGCAAAGCATCGAGGCTGGGCCAGAGCAGGCTGCTCCCACCAGTGGGAAGGAGGGGAAGGAAGAGAGATTCTTGGGTGGAGAATAGTTTGGGTGGGAGATTTGGGAACAGTGCAGGCTGCTCCCGCTGAGCCTGACCACCCCCAACCCTGCTCACGCGCTCCCAAGGCCTCCCATGGCCAACAGCAGCTGCTCAGGCTTTCCTAGTTCTCACAGGCAGCCAGAGCCAGCAGCAGGGCAGGGCTCTTCCTTCTGCTCTGTAGGCAGCAGCCTGCTGACCTCATCATTTGCCCCGACCTGCTGAAACAGGCAAATTTCATCTGCCAGTCTAACTTGTGAGTCTCACCCAACAACTTCCCTCTGCCTCCAAGTCTGCAGGAAAATAAGCTTTAAATGCTGAGCTCAAAATGATGCATTCAGACTCGTTTTTAGAAACTGTTTCATTGGAAATATACACTAAAGCTTCCTGTCCCCTGGAGAAATGTGTGCCATTACAGATGCATAGGAACACTTTACTGGTGATAAATAGCAATGGAAAAAAGATGAGGTGTTCTTTCAATCTGTTCCATGTCACTTGAAAGCCTTCAAATGCTCTGTAGATGCTTTGAAGACAATAACACCTCGCTTTCTTAATAAATTATGCTTTACCTTCTCAAGGGTTAAACAATTTCCTGTGCCACTGTTTGTATTCACAGATGCATGTAATTTAGGTTTCATTATTTGTGCTGGCAGAAATTATCTGGAGTCTCCTAAGCCTGTAGAGAGCAAGACTAGGGTTCAGTCCCTAAAAAGCAATGAAGAAAGCTTTTTCTTCCTTTCCTCCCTCCTCACTCAGCCAAGGAACTCATCAAACTGGCCCTTTTCCAAGAGTGATGAGCAACATGGAAGAGCAGTACATTGTCCCACAAAGGGAAAGTCATTGAATAATGAAAGACTGAGGTCATGCTGGTCTTGAGAATGACTGCATAGTACAAAAATTAAGAGACGGATTTAAACAAAATGAGCACAAAGCAACAGCGTATTTCCATATGCTGAACACTGAGCTTATATTTTGCTGAAGGAAGACAAAGCAGATGTTACCTGATTTGTCATGAGGGTACCCAACTTACTTGTGAATTCCAGAGTCAGTTGCCTGACCAAACATAACATGGGGACACGTTAGAAGGAGAGTTGTTAGAGCCCCTGCTTACCCCATGGATATGACAGATAATAAGTCAGGAGCTTCCTGCAACTTCAGGATTCTGCCAATGTTTGCTCACTCAAGAACTATACAAGAAAATATCTCCTGATTTATGATATACAGTTGTCCCTTTGTCCAGATTGACTGCTTTGTAAATATTATGAATCAAGGCTTTGACAGCATTTGCTGCCTTTTCTTTAAAAGGCTATGTAAGACTTCTTCCACTGCAAAGCACAGTGCATTTTGGAGTTTGTTTCATTTGAAAGAAACCATAACAACGAAGAACAAAATCCTGCAGGACCAGTCCCATCTTCTCCCTGATACTAGCGCTCTGTGGGAGCTTGAATACAAGTGCTGCTGCAGAGAGTGAAGTTTTAGTGTGCCTGCATGATGGCTCTGTAAAGGAGTATCAGCAGTTGTGCTAGAAGTGTTGAGCTGAAGAGAAATAGATTGACTTGGGCTGGTGCATAGAGCTGACCTCAGCTCCTCTGATATTCACACTGGGCCTATCAATGTGATGTCAGCTGATACAACAGTAACCAGTACAGAAATTGGGCTCTGCCTGGAGAATCTTCAGCTCAGGTGCATGCTGAAAATGTGGTCCAAGCTCTGTGCATGGTTGCATTTTTTCTCTGGGTGTAACTAGTTTTATTTCACAGTGTAAGAATGAGGGCTAATCACGTTCTCAAGGAGACAGAAATGTTCACATTTCTAATTTCTGTGCTATGTCCTCTCATCTCTAAAATTCACAGTAATCCCAAGACAGATGATTCTTGCAGTACATGGAAAGCATCCCTCCACCCCTCCCAGCAAATGGAGCATGTAGTCTGTGAGTGCACCGAGGAGAGCTTCAGTGACTGGCGAGCTCAGTACACACATCCATGGCAGATGGAGTTCAGCAACTCAACCAGTTCAGTGAGTTCATAAATCCTTTGAAATGTTTCAAAGTTCTTGTTTCTTTACTAAGCAGTCTGTGTTTCTACCATCAAGATCAACCGTACTTTCATACTTCATAATAGGATAATGATGGGGAAACAACAAGGGCCATGTGCAAGGGCCTGCCAGAGAGAGAAAAGTGCATGGAGCAGGTGGGCAGAATAATTTGCAAAAACATTACCAGAGTATTTATTATAGAACTCCAAGAGAGAAATGTGTCTGTAATTGTGTGGTGCATGGGGTGGAAATGCTGTTTTCCCTGCAATTTACCTCCCTTATCCATGAGCTTTTTTTTTTTTCCCTGTAGATTTCAGCAACAAATTGCTTTGTGAATTCTGGGTTCCTTTTCTTCAGGTTCACTGCCTCAAAACATTGCCAAAATAACCTGAGGGGAATGGTTTCCAGAGAGGTGTTTGTACTGCCTTGATGCTTCTCTTCAATGAAAAAAAGGAAATGTTGTCTGTGGCGCAGAAGGGCTTTCAGGTACTTCTCACCAGCCATCAGATGTGAGGAGCCAGCCTGCAGCTGTGAGTAGTCTGGGTTTACATTTGGGGCTGTGTTAACTTGGTCCATGAGTCAAAGCAGGTCACAGAGTCCCTCTGGAAAAAATGAAACTGGTATTAGGGAACAAGGAAGAGTGTGAAAGGAAGCTGTAGAAAACTCCAGGCTAAAAATGTAAAGCTTGGATGGAGGTGTATGATGCATGCTGGTTTGGAGATACCAGAAAAAGTACTCTGTGGGGAAAGAGGAGGTTTGAATACTGTTTTGCAGAGACATGATGCAGCCCTGTTCCATTCACTTGGCCTGTATGTCATTACATAGTAAATGTAACATGAACATTCTAATTTGAACCTAGGATGGGTGTTTTGCAATTTTTCCACTCTCAGATCAAAGCATGAGATTTGTTAGCAATTTCTTTTTAAAAATTGTTCCCCATCACAAGAAGCAATGGGTTTCAATTTAAAATTTTTTATGTGTAATCACCTCACTAAAGTCTGCCAGACACATATTTTGCTGTGAATGTTTAATGAAAACTAATTACTGAATGAAAAGTAAATAACATGTTAATAAAATTAGTATTTAAAAACACTTTAACTTAGATTAAAATGTAAGCAGCACTAGTCAGGGATAAAAATAAATAAAGAAGGGTAAGTCGAGTATTTTGGTTTTCTCTTAACTTGAGAGCCACTGTGGAGAGCCGTAACAGACACGAGGATTTTGTTAGTTCCACAACAAAAGGTCTGTAGCAGAAACCATTCTGGGAGCTCTGGAGTATGCAGAGTAGTTCCAACCCATGTGGTTCCAACCAGTGCTTGGCCACATTTCCTTACTGAAATGCCATGTTTGCCTATCTAGGCACTAGCAGTGTTTGGGGAAGGTTTCTGTGTGTAGATGGGTGACCTGGCAACTCCAGCCTTTCTTCCCTGGTGTCATTTCCTTCTTGGGAAAAAACCCATTTGTGCTAATTCTATTTATTTAAACAGAAAAACAAACTGGTGTATTACAAAGAGCCCAAACAGTGCCTAGTTGCATCAAGTGTTTGCGTTGAAACTGATGCTCTTTATTGTCACAGGTATGGTTTTGGCTGGAGAACTAAAGAAACAGAGGTTATTCCCTGGGAGCAGCTTTCAGCTCATCATTGCATCTGCTCAAAGCCTCAAGGTGGGACAGAAGAGATCAAAAACTGCGTTATTCACATGGAAGAATGATCTGAGTGCTGGAGCGTGGTAAACCACAAGTATGCCACACTTGTGGAATAGCCTATCTACTTCATACTGAATGGTTGTGGTACCTAAAGAAAGAGTGGAATCAAGGTCTGCACTCCTCCTGTACAAAAGACAAGTGCTCTCTTATATTACTTATTATATAATATGAGAGGGCTGACTGACGTATCATCCATTGTTATCATGGTTTTCTGAGCACAGCAAGCCTGGACATCCAACACAGGATGACAATCAGAAGAAAACATTTTATTGCTCCACAAGATCTTTCAATGAAGAGCCTGAGGCTTGCTGACACATGTGTAAGGGGTGAAGAAGCTAATGAGTACTGGAATAAAATCAGAGGAGATTGGTAATTCTTGGCAGATGGGATGTTGATGGGAGGGTAAAGGAGGAAGGGGGAAAAGATTTTTGTGTCAGCAAATCTTTGACTTGGTGCAATTGCCAGGTGACTTCAAGGGAGAAGATGCACAATGTTCTTTTGTTCTTTCCACAGCTACTGCTTCTCTAATCTGCACATACAGTACAGATACAGTGCACATACAAAGCTGGTTTGTACAAAACTACAATTGCTACCTGTGTACAGGCCCTTCAAAAACCTGCAGGCAAATTGCTGAAATGTATTTAAAAGGCCGAACCTTAAACTATGCACTGTTTACCCTTGCTGTAAAGAGTTTATTTGAATCTTGCTTCTTATGAAATGAAGAGTTGTCACACTTATTTGGATATTTCACTTTTGATGATAGTGCAGTATTTCAGAATAAAGAATAAAACAGAGAGCAATAATTACTGTGCAGTCCTTTCCTCCTGAGGTACAGCACAGCTTCCAGAATTTCACAGCATGCACTTCCCTTCTCAACATGCTGCTCTCTGATTCAAAGTGACAGATTTTAGCTTTCATGACACTTTAAAGATGAGCTGGAATGGAGAGCAAGGGAGTGGCACACGGCTTTGCAGTGTTTGGGACAAAGTTGTCAGCAGATTTTTAAACAATTACATTGCTCTTGATAGAAAATCACATGATTCTGAAGCTTGAATTCCTTGTTCATCAGTTTATTCGGTCAGTCTCTCGCTGAAGTTCCTGAAGTTTGAACTAAGCAAGAAAGTTATGTGAATCTTCACTACAACAGGGACAAGTTTCTCTGCAGGCATTATAATCTCATTTTAGGCATAATAGATGTTGGTTTATTTAAAGGAATTGATTAAAAATGCAGTCAGACCACTTAAAATTAAAATAAGAAAGTCTTCCTGAAAACAAGAGACGGAAATTCTTTATGTTGGTAAGACTTAATACTGTGATTCACAACATCAGTTTACTTCCTTGGAAAAAATAACTCCTGTCTTAATTTAACTCCTGGTTTAATTATTTCCCAATTAAAAAAAAAAAAAGAAAATTAAGGAAATCTTCACATTTCTGATTCTTATCTATTTTACATTCAAAAATTTACTGAATAATTACCTTTTTTAATTCTACAGATTTTCCAAGAAATTATACTTGATAAATGTTTTGCATTGTATCCTAATTGTGTGTCCAACTGTGTATTAATCAGACTGCAATCCATGTGTTGGATTTCTCAGGGCTGGCAATAAATAAACTGGTGATAGCAGTGCTCTGGTTTGATCATTTAAGAAACCTAAATGAGCTGAGGGCAACATACTTGAGATAGGTAAGTACTTCACTCTCACCAATGTTGATGGGAATCACAGCCCTGATCTCTGTGAAAATTAGGAGTAAAGCACCCAATATTTGTTTCCGTCAAACCTCTACTGGATAACACCACTGGATACCATCTCTGTGCATTTTCTGCCTCATTCTGCCACTTCATCTTGAAAACCTCAGGCAAGAATCATTTATTTAAAAGCACCAAATAGTCTTTTTTCAGACATGCTGGTTTAAAGTAATTCCATTATGTGGGCAGCAAAGTCCTTGGAGTACAGGGAAATACAGAAATGTTTTCCACAGATAATGGCCTTGTTGATTTTTTTCCCCCCCCCAGTACTGGGAGAAACTGTGTAATTTTAAATACATGCCTCCTAAACAGCAGTAGTCATGAAGTTAATTACAATTGATAGATAGTGAGGAGTATTTAAAGATGTATTTAAATTCACTCACCATGACATTTCCATTCTGTATCATAATATACTTCAGTTAACTGTTTATGTAAATTTTTAGAATTTAGAACATCTCAGATATTTCAGCAGTATCCTTAAGTTGTCTACGACATGAGTCCAGATTAGTCTTGAGTTTCCTTTTTCCTACCTGAGATCAAAACCTCCTGGTGAGGATGGTGACACCATTTCCTCTGATTCTTTCAGACACATCTTACACTTCAGCATCCTTCCTGCTGCAGGCTGTACAGATGAGTGCTCCTGATCAACCATGGACTTGTATCCTTTTTAATTTGTCTTTTATTGTTAAAAGGAAATACTGTTTCCAAAAGAGGGTAAGGTTTTATATCGTCTTGGAAGAGCAGTGGCTGCAGGGATGATGGTTGGGGGAGACGAATTTAAAGATGAAAGTTGCTGGTGTGTTCCCTGTGTGGGGACTGACAACTGGTAGATGAAATGACAGTTATACTTCCACTGGACAAGACTGTATGCAGTAGTGGTAAAATGAACTCATGGTTTTAGAATTTACTTCAGTGAACATAAGATATGAAGAATTTATGTAAAGGAGCGTATGTTCAAGAATTAACTCAGTCATGGACTCGATTCAGGGCATCTGGCATTATTTACAGCATTTGCTTTTCTACTTTTACAAGCACAGAATTAAAGGCTTGTGGAATGTTATTTAAAGTATTATTTTTTTTTATGACAGTTAAAATTAAATCTAAACTTTAGGATGAACTCTGTCAGGAGTTATTTGTACTCTCTGCTCCTGTTGGGCTTTTCTTTCTTCCCTTTAGCCATTTACAGAAGAACACGGTGGAGTCATTATTGCTCTAGGATGAGAAATGATTAAGGAAGGAATCCTGTTGTTTTATAGCTACCTGTCAGTGATGCTAGAGAATATGAACAAAATCAGAGCTTTGTTGTCTTCAGTGTTACAGTCTCAAGCTTTGTGCTGAGTGAGGCCTGGTCTCTACAGGGGAATTTTGTCACTCCAATTACACCAACAGTGTTAAAGCCAGAAAAAGGTCTGTAGATACAGGTTATTGTGCATATGCTGAGATAGCCTATTTTAATTTGGGAAGCAGTTAAACTGGGCCAGATGAAAATCCCTGTATTCCAGTAATAACAGCACCCACACTAAATGTTGGGCTGCTGAGGTTAGGATGCAGGAGGAGGGAGTGGGAAGAAAGCAGAAAAAGACCAGGGGATTTTTGGTCTTTTCTTTCACTTTGTGTTTCTCTTTCTGAAATCAATTAAAAGCTTGTATTTGTCATTGCTGTTTAGAAATACATTGCTACTCTTTAGCTCATTGTAGTTTCGATTTTGGAGAAATAGGACAATCATTAAGAAGCTGCCTTGCTTCTTGTCAGTCTACACATTCAGTTTGAAGTTTTCCAGAATTACCAATAGGTCAGTTGAAGGCAAACATTCAATTAGTAAATCTCACCAGTTCATTCCTACTGTTCCCTGAAGTTTGTCATTTACAGAGAAACAATATCACAGAAGTTGTGATTGTAGACACGTTTTTAAACTGCACTAGGGGAAAATAAATTGCCTGAAGCACAGCAGGACATTTCCTAATTGGAGGTGAGGGAAGCCATTGCAAATTATTACACTGTAATTTCACTGAAAATAGTGTACTGCTGAAGAATAACAGAAATTATGGGGAGAGTTCTGCTTCACAGAGAAGACATTCATATACAGAGCAGAAACATTAAGTCAGATGTCTAGAAATATCAGCTGTGTATAACTGGAGAGATTTAGATAACTCACAAAGATCCACTTCCCTGAATGTATCCTGAGACAGCCAAAACTTCACTGCCTCATGCATGAGTTGTCCTTTTTCCCTTGAAAAAATGGGAATGCTCCCAAGACCTTTATTCCTAGAGAGGTCTGCTCAGTTCAGTGGACTTTAAAAGTTACAACAGTGAAATCTCGATGGAGAAGGAATGACTTATCATTGTTAGATTACAGGATGTATTTTTTTATTTCAGTGTTCTCTTTAAAAACTGAGGCAGAAAAGAGAATTTCTCTACATACTGTGCTTCATTTGTTCTTACTTTTTTTTTTTTAGTATTGCAGCATCTACATTTTGCTTTTTCATTTAAGTGCCAGTTCCTGGAATTCCAGCATGATTCGAGCACTTCAGATTGCATTGCAATAGAAAGTTAGTTCTGGCATTCCTTTGCAGAGAACAATTTGAAAATTTGACTCAAACCCATCCTACAGACTCAGAAACAAAGAGGAAAGTACATATAATGGTATCATTTTCAAATCTGACTTTTAAGTCAGTCTCCTGATTTATTTTTATTGTTAGAGCTTTGCTGTAATTCACTGTCTTTGTCCAACTGCTTCTGACTTTCTGTATCCTCTGGAGTTGCTGCTTGGCAAGACAGATTACCTTAAAGCACTATTTGCTATGTGGCATACTGAAAGGCAACAATTACTTTGATTTATTCATTTTTAGATTCTTTATCCAGTTATGGAATAAGAATTCTTCACACTTCTATCAAACTTGCTTTACAATGACTTTATTTCATTTTCCTTACAAGCTTTCTCTGGTAAGGATCATGTATCTGGATTGAATTACTGGTGTGAGACTCTTTCCTTCTTTCCCCTAAATTCTGTCTGTGGTAACTGGGTATTTGCCTTGCAGTCGCCCCCTCAACCTACAGACAGCACTTCATGCCTGACTCATTTCTTGGTGATTTGCAAAACTCTTCTGAGACACATAAGTGTTGATAATTTTTTCCAGACTTTAGCAATTTAAATGTGAGGAGCTAGCTTAAAACTCAAGCCTAGATCCTTTGCACGGGTATACTCTTTTGTTTTCAGGCAGTTAATAAAAAAAAAAAAAGAAAAAAGAAAAAAAAAAAAAAAAAAAGCAAGCAGCAAACATCTACAGCCAAATATTGCAACATAGGTTGGACACAGATCCAGGGGTGGGAACAAGACAATCCTTTTCTACAGACTGTCTCTAGGGTCTGGTCCTGTTTTTCAATTGGCAAAAAGTGGTTACAAAACATTTTACACTGACAGCAAAACCTCACTGCTGTTAAGGACAAGGTTGGCTTGGGCCTTGTAAAGGTGCAGGGCCTCTGCAGGTTCCTGCTGCTGCAAACACAGATGTTTGAAGCAGTCAAAATTGTACACATTTCAATGAATGATGACTTCTGCCTATGAGCAAGACCTTTATCCAGTGTAGTAGAGGATCAGACTGTTTAAAAAGATAAGATCCATATGCAGCTGCTCTCTCATCATTATTGGAACCTTGAATCTTTTTCTGATATACTAAAAAAAGGGAGAAAGCATTTGTTTATCAAAACTTAGAGTGCAGGTTATTGAATGAGAGTTATACCATCCAAAGCAGTCAGATTTTGCTACTCTAACAGTCAATGATGGGCAGATCAAATTTACTTGCCATCACCATCATGTACACAAATAGAGCCACAATGTTCTGTTCTGAGGGTGGAAATCCAATGGCTTCATGTCCAGCAGTACAAAATAGCAAGCAGCTCACACAGAAGTCTTCTGCTTCTCTGCATACAGCAATGAATCCTGTTTAATCATCCTTATTTTACATCCTACAGAAATTTATACCAGCTGACTTAACCTGAATTTTAGGAAGGAAAAAAAATCTTATGAAGTGACATCCAACATTTAATCTTCAAAGTTTTAGATCCTTTGGCAAAGATAATCTGATAGCTCTTTTTTTATATACTAGAGAGTCTGTTTCTTCCTTTTTTAAGAAGAAGCTTACATTTGCTACTCACAAATCTTTCTCAAATTTTACTAAATAACATATATTATATATAGAAGACAGTTGTTTCTGAAAAGGCAAGCTGACAGGGGAAATACTACAGATGAAAATTTTATATGTTACAGATTGTGAGATGGCATTACTTATTTTTCATCTAAGTGAAAATCTGAACAGGATTTGACTACTTCTGTATCTCTCTGTATAGTTGCTTTGTCAAAGTGTTCCAAGAGTAATAACTGGCATTGCCTAAAACCTGAGGAATGTTCTCACAGATTTCCCTCTTTCCCAGGAATCAGAAGAATTGGAAAGAGTAAAGGCAGATATACAGTTAGTGTCCATAAAAAAAGTGGCAAATAGATTCCAAAGACAGAGCAGACTTAAAAGTGATAGCTGTGATTGTGAAACATCTGAAAACTGAGAGCAAGATAACAAGGTAACAATCATTAAACTTTCTGATTCCTAAAGTTCTAACTGTACAAATGTATTGCAAAAAACCTTTTTTTTTTTTTTGTTTTTTTTAATGCTGAACACTGAATGCCTTGTGCTTTTCCAACTCAGGAAAAACCCCAAATTTCTTTCCAGTTCTTGCCCCTTCCCCTTCCTCTGCCCCCCCCCAATAGCATATTTGTCATTATTTTTTGCATACAATCTCTGCACATGTAGGAGAGTTCTACACAAAGGAAAGGCTCACATTAGAAGTGGTGTTATGGAAAATGTTCCATATCATCAGCTCCTTGACACATCACACCGATGTGTCAGCATGTCTTTATAAGGATCTGGAACAGTCAGTCTTGGCAACAGAGCTAACCAGCAAACTCTTTGACCCCAAATTCCTCTATTTTGATAATGCTATCATGCATTTGACACAGGGTCACTATTACCCTCTTACATACAGGAAACCTTCATAAGAGAAACTGCATAACCCTTATTAAAAAGAAATCTAGTTTGAAGTGATAAGCTGGAACCTGAATAAACCACGCTAATTCCAGATAATTCTATTTGCCAAAATTCTAACAAAAGCATCCATGTCCAGCTCTTTTCTCCAAGCCTGGCAGAGACCCCTCCAGATCCTCAGAGAATGCAAGAGAGTTCAAAAGTTCACTTGTTATTTGCACTTCAACACATTTGGTTAAATAATGTTTCCAATCTTTCTTAACACCAGAAGTGGTATATATTACAATTCTAAGGGAAGAGAAAGTAGAGCAGTTCAAGGAAAAATTAAACAAAAATATTTAAAATGTATTTATGGCATTTAAGAATCAGTGTGAAAATATATAATTGGCAAATATTCTCCAGAATACTTGACATTTTATATGTAGAGCTTATGAAGTATATCTGTGTATATCCAAGCCTGCTTATATTTCTAGAAAATACTAATATTTAAGAAATATTAGCATTAAAAATGACTCGGGCCTGCATAGCCTAGAACACACGCTTCCACACTGTTATTCAGTGGGTGGTTGAGTTACTGGGAAGCTCTGGGAGCCACAAAATACCTCACAAAGATGATGCAAAATCTAAAAAATTCAGAGTACTTTCTTTCTCACGAGAAAAAAAAAAAAGCTAATTTTACCAGCAAACTTTTTTTTTTTTAATGCTAATTCTGTTTTTTTGACCTTTCAACAACCCAGGGAAGTTGCCCGATCACAATGGTAAAGTGACACAACGGAAAAGTGACCCATAAGATCTTTTGGAACAGGGTGTTTGGCATAAGTTTCAAGTCCACTGCAAAGATGCTTTGTAATGTATATTCACTATAATGCTGAATCCATGCCTACCTGTCAGGGTGGAAACAGAAAAAGGCTTTAGAAGTTGTACTGGTGAGACCATCCGTAAATCTGCTATAAATCTCTCTCTCTTACATTGACAGATGCGTCTATCTCTCCTGATAGACAGGTCAACTCTCCTGCTACTCCTTGCATACTCGCCTAGTATTCTATTTTTGGGAACTCCAGCAGTTTCTGTCTTTCTGCCCTTCTTTCCTGGGCCATCAGCATGCCATTGCAGGTAATTCTTACCGTATTTCTGAGTGTCCTGGGGGCTCTCAAGTCATGTGCCAGTAACCTCCATGGCTGGTTCATGTCTAATCCCAAACTGCTTCAGTCTTGGAAGCATCCAGCAACAGAAGCCTAACAAATTCTCACAACTCCTTTTGGGAGACGTGAAACTTCAGACCCAAATTTCAAAGCCAAAAATGTCTTATTCCTTATGCTCCTATTGCTTTCACACTTCCCCATTCCCTACCCACACTCCTCCATTCGGACTTTTCTGGGGACTCTTGTTTATCTTTGAATCTTGTTTATCTTTGCACAGAAGGGTATCAAAGATGAGTAGGGTAGAGAGACTACCAGCATCACAAGCTTATTCCAGGAACAGTTAAATGGAATAAGTAAAGACAATTTTGGCTTTGAGCAGTGTGACAGAAGTACAGCACTCTGCCAGCACTGTGGCTAGCCTCCCAATGTTTGTTTCCAAAGAAAGGAGGACAAGAATGGTCAGGTCTTGTATAGTTCAGATGCTCTGACATGGACTCTTAGCGGGGCTCAGTTCTGGAGATAGATACAATCTCCATCCAGAGATCAACTGGCTAAGTCAGTCTTGGTCTGACCACCCACGTTCAGAGGGACTTCTTCCTTTCAAGCTCTGCATGACAACAAAAACTGCCTTTGGCACCCAAAGGCTCTCCACTTGGAATGTACTTACAAACTTAAAACAGTGGTTAAAATGCCAGTGAAGGACATGATTGCAAGCTTGCACATGTCTGTGCAACACCTCACTGCAACAGCAACACACCGTAACTTGCCAACTGATCTCGCCAGTTCCCATTTTCACTGTGCTGCTGCAGAAGTTTGACTCCACCAGCTGTGTTGTACACCTCAGGTCAGTTCAGGTATGAATGATGTAAGGATGAAGTTGCTACACTGAAAGCAGCAAATAGCTGCCAAAGTTACCAGTGGCAACAGAAGCAGGCTCAATTTCAGCATGTGAGGCCTCTTTTTGACTCAGCCCTCATTGTGCTTCCACTTTCAGCAGTTCTGCTTTGACTTCCCATCACTGCTGAGTTAGCTCTGGTATACATTACCAAATCTGCTCTGGAGTGCTTCTGCCAGAAGCACTTAGAGGACTTCTAACCATCCCTTTCTACATTTCACAGGACAGTCTCTGTCCTAGAATTGCCCGGGGACTGTGCTGAAGAAAAGAAATTCTTGAGCAACTTGTAGAATGGCCTCCTCCTTTGTTTCAGAAGAATTATTTTCACTGCATTCCTCAGGCTGTCATGAATCTTCTTGCTCAACCAGCCCTTCCAGTTTGAGCAGAGCTGGACCTTTGATCTGTATCTTCTGAATCAGTTAGTTTAGGTTAATATACCACCACACAGGAGCATGCACACACTAAGAGACCCTTAGTTACAAAGACAGGCTCTTGGAAGTAACAGGGCTGGAACATGACAGTCCACCTCTCCCTTTTCTTATAAGGCAGTGTTTAGCCACTCATTTTATGACATTGCCTGTCTCATTTCTCTACTATATTTTATGAGAATATGCTAAAATCAGGAGTTGTATTTAATATGAAACATTGTTTTCACTAGCTGTTTACTGGGGAAAGTTAACTTTAAATTTTTTGGGATCATTCCCATTTTTCATTAAACAAAGTAGCAACAACTTTTAATTCAATAGCCCATTTTTTTAATTCAATAACTTTTTAATCTACCAATTTTTATCTTTTTTTGTGAAAGATGATGAATCAGAGGTTGCTGCAGTTAGTTGGTTCATCATTCTTCAAAAATTTTAAGTACACTCAGTAATTTTTCTGTAATAAAGTAATTTTTCTGTTCTTGAAATTAGCCTTGATTGCAGTATTTGCTGCATGACATGGTTTAATTGATTTACCAAAGTTATAAGATGAGGGATAAAGAGGGAGTGAATAGTAAGAAATGAGAGCTCACTAAATGTGTTTTAAGTAACTAGAAAGAAACATACGTTTTCTAAAAAGGGTGAATACTATATGATTCAGGCAAAAGATTCTTGGGCTGTGTTATTAGCGGAAAAAAAGTCTTTCATAATTTGCTCCTAGGTAAGACTGTGAAACACATAGTTCTGCTGCAGTATAAAATAATTTCAATTTTTTGAAGGTCGGAGTGGCCCATTACTCTTGCAAAGTTCACCTGTGCATACACACAGGGCCCAAATAGTGTAGTCATAAAGAGCAAGGCTTCTGTAAAATAATAACTCCCCCAAAGCAATGAGTGGGGACTTCTTTAAAGCCCTCATAAACACTGAGTCCTATAAAAGCTAGTGAGAGTTTTAAGAATCCATTAACATATATTGTAAAATTTGTGGAATTCATGTATTTACAAATTGAAAATGCTCTTTTTTTTTTTCCTCTCATAGCTGAAAATTTTCTTTGTTTTTATATATAGGCTGGTTTTAAATAAAACTGCATTCAATTAGTTCACATGCACATCTTTTAAAAGTCCATTTTCTTTGCTAGAGCTGAGGCTGCTCTGCTCTTAGAACCACTTCAGCAGACATGCCACAGACACAGAGGTAGGGGATAGGAGCAGCTAAAGCACATCCAGTCAACGCAGTAGCTCTCTTGGAATTTTTCCAGAGTCACAGTGGGTGTGGAAGACCTTGTATATGGAAATACAGACTAGAGGAACTATATGTACACATGTACATATATAACTTGGCATGACATACACGTCCATACTTTTTATGAACATGAATGACCCCTGTTCCTGTGAAGATGTTCCTGTGAAGATCTCATTTGGAGATGATTTGGTGTGTCAGGAATGTCAAAATCCCTGGACACACCCTGACCAGTCACAGGCAGAAAGGGAGGCACACAGCTGGTTTTTACTGATACTGGTACTGCTGCCATCAGTAAGACACGTTCTAGTCCTAGCTAAAAAAAACCAAAAACCTAAATGAAACAATTTGGGACCAGAATTTACCAGGAGAAAATGTCAGTGCATGAAGGCAGATGATGACAGTTTTTTAATAATGCTTTATTAAATATCCACAAAATGACACTACCACAACCCTAGCAATGTACTATAATCATCAAAGTCTTTAAAACAGCTGCTACCTTTGCTGTTAAAACGCCAGAAACTTACCTCTCTTTTCCCATTGTGACCAACTGAAGTATGAACCATTCACCAACGGTGACTGCAAATCTCTTCAAAGGCTGAGCTGAAATGGGAATTCTGGACAGCAGTATCAAGTTAACTTTATCAAATATGCACCTGCTCTGGAGAAAACTTACAGTAATTACACACCACAGGTCTCACAATGTCTTAATGGACATTTGGAATGCACGTGTTTTCATCTAGGCTTCTGCTGTAGCAGCAACATAATAACATCCTGCAGTGGTTCCTGTCTCCCTTTTGCTCTCCCTGGGCATCACCCTTTCCTCCTTCCCTCTCTCACTGCTCTTTTTCTGAACTGCAGCTCTGGCTGACAAGTGGACTCTGGCCCTGGAGGAGGCAGAGAAAGTCCCAGATGAGATACATGGCTAGAGAAATACTGGTGATACTGGGACTGTAGAGATGTCGAGTCTGGGATGTGATACTGATGGTGGGGCTCTAATACCACAAGTGTGGTTTGGGACTTGTTATCAAGCAGAAGGGACTTGTCATCCATCCTGCCTCACCGGGTTACACGTGGTATCCATCTCCACTCACCTGTCAAGCAGCCTCTGCATCCCTGGGTGCTAGTCAAAATGCAGGCCCAGACCAAAACTGCAACCACTTTCTCCTAGTTTCCTGCATGGATTTCCACCAGCCCCTCATGAAATCAGTGAGGGCAACACACAACACACACACATGCCCAGCATGGCTGAGGTGCCTGCTCTGCTCTGTTACAGAGTTAAGAGTGGGTAAAAGAAAAAACTGACACCTTTAGAGCTCCAATTTGCTGTCATGACCAAATCAGCTGCCCTCAGTAACTTTGCAAACTTGCACATTAATAATTTGCTATCACTCCACTGGAAAATCCTCAAAGTTCCCTGGTGAAATTTCCTGAAATCTCTGATAGCTATTGCACAATGCTGCAAACCATCCTTAATTTTCTGTTTGCCTCTTCCACCAGGGAGATACCACATGATGCTAGTAGCACCTACACTGACTACCAAAGGCAAGAGATGAATTCCAAAGGAAACATTTCTGCTGGAATATGTATTTGATCTAATAACATTCAAGGTTATCCAGAGGCTGAAGGCTGAGGCCTAGGCAGATGTCAGAATTAAAATAAATGCATTTAAAATAAATACTATCAAATAACTTATTTTATTGAATGTTATTGGTGTGGTGGGACAAATTATTACATGGCAAACCCTTAATGATGGCTGCCTGATTCAAGTCTTGATGTCTAAATTTAGAGAGAAAAAACAGGAAAAAGAGCTGAGGTAGGGCTAGCTTAGTTTCCTGCTAGTGTTACATGTTTTACTTGAATATATTTATTTTCTTTTAGAGTAGGACAATTTGATGTTTAACCCATCTTTAAAACATGAAGATCTGGAAAACCTTCAACCACAAATTACACTGCTTTATTTCTCCTTAATTTGGAGAAATTTTATTTTATCAGAACTGTCACAGAGATGTGCACCAGTGATCACCATTCTAAAGCTTCTAGCAGGAAGCCACCATATCTTTTTAAGTTTAAAGTCCTTTTTCAGAAAAGGAATATGTATATAAAATTCACGCTGCTGAGAGTACAGATCAGCAGATTTGGTGTCAACATTCACTGAGGCAGAAATTCTTCAAGGCAGATGTGAACCCAGACATCTACACCCCTGAACACTGCAAGCTATGTTATTCACAGGGCTTCAATTAATAGTTTAATACTTTTCAAGTTTAGCTTCCTACTCTTGTGCTATTTCTTTCTTTCAATCAAGTCTGTTTCCAGCTGCTTACTCTGACCCTGGCTGAAATTTTATCTTTAATCATACCTGGTTGTTTTCTGCCCTGTTCATGACTAAAATCTTTGTGATGCAGATTACTAAAGGTGACCTTTGACTATCTTCCTCAAGACAGCTTGGGATGCTTTTTAAATTAAAGTCCCATTTCACGACACAATCAATTCAACATAAGTGATTGTGTTGTCAGTGCTTTGTACTGAAGCAGTTTTATTGAAAAGATCATTTTCATAAATAGAAAAGAATATATTTTAAACTTCTTTTTCACACATGAACATAAAAATTCTGAAAGCTTTTAAAAATGAAAATTTACTATACAAAAATTGGGCTATCAGTGTTGAATACTTAAACTTTTGTTGCTACTAACTGAAATACATTTATATCTTCTATCAGTATAAAAATCTTCAGAGTAACGGCAATACCACATTAGTATTTTCTTTAACCAAACGTATTCACATTTTCAATACACAGCTTTTCCCAGCAAGTCTGATCAGTCTATGCCTTTCTTTTTCGTGGAGTTCCATTAAGCTCTGAAGAGGCCATCTGCAGCACTTGCTGTTGCTGTTGCTTTGCAGGAGAGGAGATCCAGTCTTCTGAGCTAAGCAAAACATAGCATAGTGACTTATAAGCAAAGCTTTTCTTTTATTTATTTATATATACATATATATATTAAAAAAAACATATATAGCATAGAGCTCCCACAAGTATAAATAACATAAACCCCCCCATATTTGTACACAGCTTCTTATTATTGTATTTATTTTGTTAAAATTAAGAATAACATCAAGTTAATATTAGATAGTTTAACTACATAAACACTTGAGTTCAATATGTAGATACAAATTAAAATATGAAAAAGTATTAAAAAAATAAAGAGGCATAGTAATTTAGTGAACACTTGTTCTGAGATTCACAGAACACTACTGGGTAAGAATTAAATAATCTCAGAAACCATAGTTCAGCAAAGAAATGAGGTAGTCATGAGGAGACACGAGCAATGGCAAAGTCAGTTTCGTGTCACTTTAAAGATATAGACATATTATAGATTACATGGAACATAGATTTTCCAAATTTTTGTGTATGTGTGTATTTTCAAACACTCATCAGCACAGAGGGAATGAGAAGAGATACATGAAGAGAACTTCACCACCAGTTCACTTTAGACAGTTACTTAGAAAAAATAGTGTAAGAATGATTGTATTCCATAAGAATAATTATTTCTGTGTTCATCTATCCAGTGTTTGACAGCAAACCTTAAAAGAGGTTTACACACCAAGCCATCTCAAATAGCTCTGGGTGTAACACTGCGGAATATATCAGAAAATATGGGGAATGTGATACACAAAGATGCCAATCAATCAGTTCATAAAGAGAAACAGAACTAGAAAGCAAATCTTTGTATGAGGCTTAAATAGCAGCAGAACCTTTAAATAAATAAAAATTATCTTGAAAATCAGCTTTATGCAAACTCTATTCATTGTTGCTTACTGGATACAAATACAAATTTTTAAAAAATTCAGAATAAACTAGTTTTTGTTTCAAATTTAGATCATAGGAAAATAATTACTAGATTCAGAAAATACTTACCTATACAATTTTTTCCCTGTGTCTCTTCGCATTCTTTTGGGAGGAATAGGGGTGTCAGATATATCTATCATCATAGGCTGCAGTAATGATTCAGCACCTTTATCTGATAAAGCAGGAGTCATACCTATGAAAAAGGTTGCAAGTAAGAACCAATAACAAAAAAATTAAGCCTGCTGGTTATAAATGGGCCCTATAAAAATAGAGTTAAACCTTTGAAGTAAGACTTAAGAAATGTCATAAATTTTATGGTTACTTATATCTGAAAGAGTTCAAAGAGGACAGTTAAGCTATTTGCTTTATTTGTAACTGTCAGAGAGTAAATGTTGATTTTTAAAATATTATTTGATATTGACATTTAAAAAAATTGTAGCTCAGACAATCCTTGCAGACTTCAGGGTGTTTCTTTTTATAGCACAATGTTTTGATTACGTTTCCTTAGCAAAAGCAATTCAGCTCTTTATTACACAGTCATTTCAAAGAGAATGCCAATGTTCTGTAGCACGGGGCCAGCCACACTAATAGTTATATAATCTCTTATTAGGAGATCATAGTTTCATGTTTGTTCCCGAGACATGGACTGACAACTTTCGTATTATCTGAACACAATACAGGACAGTGCTGCTCTAAGAAATATCCACAGCATCATACTAGTACATAGAGGTTTTTCTATTCTTCCCTTAAGAAGCTATTAATTAATGTTAGCAATTTTCATTCATAGTTTGAACTTCTTAGTTTGTAAGAGCAGACTACATCTGGTTACAGTTAACTGTTCTCCCCCTCTAGGAGACCAAAATTACAATACAATAACCTACCCAACTTTTGTTTTACTAGCTTGAGGCTTTTCTCTTGTTCAGCAAGTTCCTGTTTTTTCTTTTGCATTTCTGGAGTGTTCAGTGACTGCAAATGTAAATCAAGGTCCTTATTCACATTATCAAGTTTAATCACCGCTGCACGGTATTGCTGAAGAAGATCTAATTGAGGAATAAAACAATAAGCCATGAAACAACAAGTAAATGACCATTTTGATTTAGAATGCTACCAATAAAACCTAGGCAATGTATAAATCCACAAGAAAAAGTATCATTCAAAAACCCTACTTAAAAAAATTACAAACTTATAGTGGATTGGTGGCTCTTCTTAAAATGACTGTAAGAAAAAAACCATATGCAATATTTTGACTCCTCCTCTTTTGAGTCCACGTCTAAGAAGACAGTGAAGTACTGCAAACTCTGAAAATCATGTGGGAAAGTGGTTACACGTCTTGTTACCTGTGTGCCCCAAGTAAAATTCTCTACCTTTGGTCACATTAAGTGCTTGTAGCATGTTGTGTTTTCAGTGCTACAAAGAAGAAGCTTGTATTACTGACTTGAATTGTATTCCACCTTGTGGACCAAGTTGAACATTTACTGAGTTTCACTCTGTCCCCACTATGGAAATATAATCAAGCAGACTCAGATAAACAAAGGTGTATTTTGATGACAATCCTTTTTACTCTTTAAACTTATGAGATAAAATTTTTTTTCATGCCCAGGCATTAAATAAATATGTCAAGTAATAAAGGAAGGGTGCAAGCACATTAGCCTGGACTCATTCATTTTAGTTTGAGGGGAGTATGAGGTATCTTGCACGAAGCTTAACTGAACAATACATGACCTATGTTTGCCATGGGGTGCAAGCTCTCACACAGAGAGCTGCTGCAGACTGACAAAAGGCACTGCAAACTCTTAGTACAGCTTATTTTACAAGTACCTTGCCAGGGTAGTGATAGATAAAGCAACTTTTATCCTACAAACATTGAAAAAGAGCATGTAAGAACAAATGCTAAGTGCAAAATTAGGTTAAAAATAAGCCCTGTGTAATGAGGTGCTGTCCTTTCAATGGAATGTTACTATGTTTTTTCCTTTAAATGTCTAGTATCTAAGTGAAATTAAAACATGCTCTTTTCTTCTACCATGATTGCTCCAATACTAAAATATAGAAAATTCCAATATAATTTGCACTGGGTAATAACTGAGTTTAACAATTGAGAACATGCTGAAAGACAGAGTGTGCTAAACCAAATGTATTTAGTCTGTGACTGACATTCTTACTGTATTTTTCCTACACGTAATAAATTTTTACTAAAATGCTGAGAAAATGTACTTTTAGTCCTTATCTTTTTTCCTGACTCAATTGGTCAGTGCTAAGTACTTTGTTCATATATATGGCTACTTTAATAGGTACATGTGTTCTCTCCCCACGCCTCCCCATTGCACTGTCATGGATAAACTGTGAATAAAATTCATGTCCTTTCTTTTTAAAATTTAGTATTTAAGAAAAATCTTGTTTGTAAGAAGGAGTTTTCAGTGTTTTACCCATCAGTCAGATCAGTTGTTACATGTCAGAAACTGCACCTTCTAATTCAATTTCTAACCTTTATTCTGAAATTAAGACTCCAGACACATAAAGAAATGGAACTGATCCCACAGGAAATAAGGCAGCTTATGAGATATTATTTCTACCACTGTTTCACAGAGCTCACTTGCACATCAGAAATTCTAAATTATGGTGTTTCCAGAGTAGAAAGACCTAAAACTTGTTTCTCAGTGATGCTGGAATTCAATCAGTGGAAGTTTCTCATGCCAGCTGTTTGAATGGTTATTACTGCTTATACTCCTTTAATAAGACTAAGAAAAAGGGATTATCTCATTATAATTTTTTATTTCAGGAAGTGCAATAGCTATCAGCTTTAAAGAAAAGGCAAATTTATAAAGAGAATACTGTACAGCTCCTACTTCTTAAAATAAATTTATGCTAAATTGAAATTTTCCTTTCTGTATTATATCAGAGAATAAAAAATATAGAGAAGCAAATAAATTTTGTAAGTTTGGAATTTTTATGACTTCATTAACCCACCTATCTGTGCAGAGAAAGTAGAGTAAAGTTTTGGCATTGGTGCTCCGAATACCATTCCTCTGAGTTTGTCCATTGGAGGAGCTTTATTCTGCAGGCCTCCAAATTTTCCATTGCTGCGAATCCTGTCTCCTTCCCTAGTCAGCAGTGTAGGGCAGTGTGTAATTTTTACAACCTGCACAGGTATAAAAATTAATAATAAATCAGTAACTCCACAGAAAATCTAAGTTTTCAGCAATGCTTTTGTGAACCTTTGTATTTTTCAACTGCAATGCAACTCTGTTCCCGAATGAACACATGTTTTATGAAATTATGTCATGACTTTGCTTTCAAGCAGTAGAATGCATATGTTAAAATTAAGCAGTATTATCGATAAGTATGAAGACTGTTTTTTGGGGGGTTGTGTTCTTGCATTTTACCAGAGCTCTGAAGGCAGAATTTAGATCTATACCCAGAAAAAAGCTGATTATCACCATATACATAGGAAGTAGTGGCCATCAGTACCATTCCACATTCTTATGCTCAATCATTATTTTGATTATAGCAAACTCATAAGCTGAAAGGAAAAGTGCCCAGTGTCAGGACTTCCTCAGAGACTCCTGCCTGATAAAACATCTACTATTAAACCTAACTAAAATGCATCCTAAAGAAATCTAGTAAGTTCCACATCAAGTTTAAGTTAAGTGGACCTGAAATTTCATCATGTGCCATAGACTCCTGTATTTTATTACACATAGAGTGACTAGGAAAATACAGAAGAACTTTAACAGCGAAACTGAAGATGCTTATCTTTGGCAACATGGTCCCCTGCATCATGGCAACATTCACATAAATGGTATTTGTTGAATGGAGCGAATTTTGCCAGTGCCAATAATAGAGATTTCATTCACTGTTAAGTGCTTTGAGGCCCTCAGACAGTAAACACACAGCTAACACAGCATTAAACTTGGCAGTTACTCTACGTTTTTAATGTATTAAATATGTAGCTCTGCAATATATCTGTATCATAACATTAAAAAAAAAAAAGAAGAAACATACCTCTTTTCTGTAGTGGTTGGCAGCATCCAAGTTATCTATAATGATAGTATCACCCAAGAGCATACCAAACACTGAAAAAGAAAAATGTTTGAACTATGAAATTTCTCCAGAGCAAAATAACTTGAGTTTTTCCTCAATTCTGTGGCATCATTATTACATCTGCTAAGATAAGTGCAACGGAAAGAGCATGTAAATAATTTTTGTTTTGATAAAATTCTCTTGAGGTTGAGACAGATATGCAAACTTTTGTTTTCATCAGTGAATTCATAAAGAAAAAAGATAGTATGTGTAAGTGCCTTTTGGCATAATTGAGTGTATTTTCCAATAAAATACTCTCTTGATATTCACATATAATAAAATCCCAAGTTTAATGAAATTTTATATACATTATAATGTTTTAAAAATCTTCCTGGAATTTTCTTTTTCTTCTCAATTTCTTAATATGTTTCTTTCTATTCAATTGTTTATCAAAGAAGAAAACATTCACAGGCCAGTGATCCAACAGAGCTTAAGATTCTCCTGCTAATAAAAGTCTGTTCCATACAAAATCTAACAATGTAGTCATGCAGGACATACGTCAAGCAATTCCCCCAAGAGGCACGAGAAAGAATTTATAGTTAAAATTTCTGTCAATATCTAACTTTCTGAAAATGCACAGGACTAAAAATTGGTCTTTACTAACAATAGAGAGACTTCCCACTTCAATAGTGGGGAGTCGTGAAATAAAATGCAAAACTTACTGAAGTAACTACAGACTCCAACTCTCCATATAAAGGAGCTTAATTTAAAAAAAATAAGCTACTTAATTAAAAAAAAAGGTGTAAGAAAAGGTAGGGATTGCTACATTATTAGACAGAATGAGAGGAGAGTTTCCTAAACTGAAATCTACATAAAAATTGCAAGATTTCTTACAACTATTAAACCATTTAAGCACAACATACACAGTCATGTACAGTTCAGTCTGCATGTACTTCAATCTGTGCATTACACACTTCTGAGAGGAACAGAACTGGAAACAAAACCTAACAAAAGGAGTAACTTCTGCAATATGATTATAAAATTAATCTTGTGATGGTGAGTTTCTGCTTTAAA
>VWZN01013899.1:22223-38079 GCA_013396955.1 Regulus satrapa
AAAAAAGCTAAAACAACTAATTTTGAACATTTAATGGCAGAACATAATTTTCTCATCTCACCACAGCATTTTACACCAATTTGGATCAGGATTATGAGAAAAAAATGTTTTAAAGCTTTTCATAAACACGAACAGTATATTTTATATTTTTTTACAAAGTCGAAACCCAGTATTCCATACAACCCAAACCATATATTTCCTTGAATTAACTTTTCTTTTTGATCTTGAAAAATAATACTAAAATATGCTATTATTTCAACTCTAATTTCAGTGTTCAGTGAAGCTATTACACATTTTCCTCATCCATTCATCAAACTGGAATCTTACCAAAGCATTTGCAGGCTTTGTTGCCTCTCTTAGCAATCTGGTGCCTGGAGGGAGATAGCTGCAAATGTTGTTTCTCTCTCTAACCCATAGTCAAAAAGAACATTGGCACTAAATCAGTAACTGTTGCCAAAACTACTTTTTTTATCTTCAGTGCTCTACCAGCTTCTTATTGTTTTCCACCTTCATTGACTTTTGATTTTCTTTTGCCTTCTTTTGGACATAATTGTTGTAATGGGACTTCATGGGTTGAGCACTTACCCTGGCAGATTGACTTTACTCATCTAACTTGGATATAGAAGTGTTTCTTTCAGGTCCATGAAGAACTATTTTGTGAAAAAGGCAGGCTGTCTGTGTAGATACCCTGTCCCTTGGAGAACTGTTCTGTCCTTTACATCATATCTATATAATTCTGCAAGTAAAAAAGGCCTATGAGTCTCTTAAGCAGCTTTTTCAGCAGTTGGAATTATCTCCTATCTTTCTCAGCAGATTCATCCTTCCCAGCTTCCCAGTTTTGTTTAGGGGAAGGCAGCAGAAGAATTCTTCCAAAACCCTGATTCCAGGAATCTGCAGGTATGTGCACTAATTGTCATTGAAAGGGGGTAGCAAAATTCTGAGCAGGTTTTCTTAAATAACCAGGACAGAGGAAAACACATTGCTCACATGCAGCAACTCCATGAATATTCAGTAAAGAATGTACATATTATATTGCAATGCAAGCTTTTCCCTATGGATTTCCATAGGCCTCACAGTAGGACCTTGATATTTAATACTGACTCAATTAAATGTAACCTAGTATTAACTAACATTTAAAACTCCCAGCATCACAATTTAGAAATTCTAAGCAATTCTAAGAAGCTGCCAAAGGGAATCATATCATATGATATGAATGGCTAGTGATGACAATCAATTTTTTCTATTTGAAAGTTATGTTATAGAGTGCTAAGTTGATTTCATATACTGTGTGATTCAGACACAGTTACCTTCCATGACTGTAAGGAAAATGTTAGATTTTAGAAAACTGGCCATCAAATTCTTTACCTCTTTTAAGCAAGGGGCTTGGTAAGAACATCTGAAGGGCTGGCCAGAAAGAGTAATATGCTTTAAAAAAAAGGAACAGAACAGAAGGAAAAATCATGAAAAAACCCCACAGAATAAAATGAGAACACCCAGGAGCACACCAGTGTTAGCAAAATACCAATAGGCCTGGAACATAAAGGAAAATCAGCACCTCCCACTACCCTCTGGCAAAACTCATAGTGAACCTAGAGAGGAACTCCATTTTGATCTCAGTTTTATATCCATCTTATCAATGTGAACTTATTGAGAAAAAGGCTGTTAGTCAAAATACCAGGCTATAGCCATATCTTTTTAGAAAAATGACAGAATACACCATGCCAAAGTCAAATTATATTTTACTGTGAAAGTTTGAAAAAGTCAGGAAGTTACAGTATTCTAAAAACCTCTAGATTTTTAATTCAGTCACTTTATTTGAAGTAATCTTTCCAGTATGTCTGACAATGGATTCATATGCATTTATCACACATTTATATGCAAAAGTTGTAATGTGTAGACCAGATATATATCCTTGCAATTATTTGCTAATACCGTCAGTTAGTATGGATAATTAACATGAATATTAATATAAAGTCCACATCTATATCTTAGGGACTGGACTAAACCTCAGTCAAAACAATGCCACATTTCAGATCTTAGTTAATATTTCTCTCTTTCAAAAAAATGCTGCTGATCAAATAAATATTAAATATTTGATGCAAACGAGCTTCAGTGAACACAGTAAATAAGTACTCTTATTTTATGAGTATCACATACCACAGCCTCTGAGCACTTTACAAGGAATGACACAGGCTGAGTCATATATGATTTCATAAGTCAAGCTTAGCTAAATCAAGGCAATTCTTTCTAAGTTAAAAATTTGAAAGCGAGTCGAAAATTGAAGTTCACAGTGATTCAACACAGTAATTGCTGGTAAAAGTGATTGATTTTAGCAAGACATTTTGAACCTACTGGCATGCCAGAATATGCTTGGAGAAAGCTCAAATATCAGGGCTAGTGACATTGCTTTGCCTAGTCATAGAGACATGGAATCAACAATGGAATCTTGACCACAGCACTTGCTTGAATTCAGTTTTGACTCAACTGCAAAACTCTTCTTATTGGATGTGGTACTGCAACAATCTGTCTCTTCCATGCAGTTTCCAATGGAAGAGAATAAAAAATCCCACAGAAATACCAGGTTTTGGAATCCAAGGACTCACACCATGGATCGCTGCATGTGGTTGTAGAGTTTACTAGAAAATGCATACTTCCATGATTATTGTATTTCTTGGAAAAGAGTTAACAGCTTCTACAGCATAATGTGCATGAAAGGTGTTTCTATAGGGAAAAGCAAAAGCAGTTGTCAGAAAGCAAAGCTTCAATCCTAAAACAGGAGAAGGCTCCTTTAAAGCAGGAAATACTCAGGCTCTGGACAAAGTCCAACCAAGCCTTTTTGTCTGGCAAAACCATCAGCTCACACAATGAGGGCCACCCAAAATAGTTGATCTCATAGCAGGTCAGAGCTAACACTGATGGATTGAGAAGTATTTTGCTTATTAAAAAGTTAGAATGCAGTTTGACTAATATATTTACATGGCTGTGCCAGCCCAAGCACTGTGCATTCCCATCTTTAGACATTCACTCATTCCTCCCACCAACCTCTGCCTTCTCACCAGAACAAGTGTTTGTGTAATCAGCTGACAAACAGGACCAATTGCCCCGTTCAAACCCCTTCTTTATTGTCAGGTTTATTGTCCTTGGGCTGGATCTATGCTGCAGCTTGGTTTACCTTTTAGTCTGACAAGTGCTTGTGATGCATAGGCGTGGGAAGAGAGAGAGGTGGGGAGGGGGATTGCTTAATCCTTGCACCTCTGAGAGGTCTGTGTGATTGTCGTGTCAGTGGTCCCTGCAGGGGCTGCTTGCAATGGGAATGCAGAGGGGCAGTAAAGAGCTGCAAGCAGAACACTTAAAGGCAGCAGAGATTGAGCTTCTTAAAACCAGGCTCACTTGGAACTTGTCTTCCTGTTGTTCTGGAAACAGCACCGTATAAAAGGTGTTTTTAAATAGCATTGCATAAAGAGCATGTTTATTTCAGCCTCTGTCTGATCGAAGCAGCTTCATCTGATCTTGAATTCTGGTTAACTATAGGGCACAGTAGCAGAATAGTTTGAGGTATAATTAAATACACCTGTTAGCAGGGGTCATCTTCCAGAGAGTGCTGAAAAATCATCACAGTTTTCAGACTGGGTCAGTAATGGCAGAAGCCTTCAGTGAGATTTTTAAGGCATCAAAACCTTATGTCTCTGTGCTACCCTGAACTAAAAACACAGGCTGGGGTAGTGTTCAATGGAGAAAGGGTATGATTTAAGAAATCATACAAAAAAAATATGTTCTGAGCAAAGAGGTTTTGTCAGGCTTTCCCTTTTTTGCCTAGCTGTAATCATACATTGTACAAACAGCACTGCATTTCTAAGAAAACCATCCAAGAAATCAAATTTTACTATCCCGTATGACAGGGCTAGCACCAATTTTTACCTAAAATGTATTAATAACACTTGTGTCTTTAATTTAAAACAAATAATATGGCATAGATCCTCATCAGAATCATTGCTTCATCTGCAGCTTTAAAAAAAAAATCATACCTAGTAAGCAAAGTATTTTACAGCAATCAGAATTCTTTCAAAATCATCCAGCTCTAGAGTTGCAAAAGAATAATTTGTACTGTCAGCACTTTCAGTAATAAGTTGTCTCTCTAACACAGCAAGAATGCTAAACTGGATTTTACTATAAAAATAATTCTGTTTTATTTTAAAAATAAAAATGTCCCAAACACAAACTTTGACAAACACATGTACTAAAGCTTAGCTTAGGAACTGATAATTGTCACCCATTTCCTGTTACAGGTTATTCTAAATACAGAAATTATTAACATTCAGATTTCTGTCTCCACAGCCTGTTCTCAGCCCACCAAAGTTGCCTCAACTCAGCCCTCATATGTCCATAGAGACTAAAATTGCATTACCACCACTCTTGGTTGTGCCCCATAACTGTTTGGCCCCATGGTCCTCCTTCACATATTGCACTGCCTAGCTCACATATAAGAGCACACTTGTTGTCTTCTTTTGATAACGTGGCTGGATGGCTGATGCCAAAAGCTCTTCCATTATTTCCCTTATTTGAGCATTGGTAAAAATGCTTTTACCTGCATAGCTCCCACTTCCCCAAACTTGTAACTGCACTGTCATATTCAGTGCTTTTCTAACAGTGCTTATATAACTCAAATATCGCTAAAAAGGTCTGTCTAAAAGCTTATTAAACCAAATTTGGTCAATGGTGAAGTAAGTGACAATACTTCTATGTGAAAGGTTACTTGGATCTTCCTTAATGGATTAATAAAAGCCATATTAATCTGACAATGTGTCAGAATTGAAACATTTGCTAAGTAAAAAGACTTTTTCAGAGACCAGAGCTGCTCTGTTCAAACTTAAATATGCACTTAGTGAAGTCAAAGTAGATAATATCCACTGTTCTCTCCTCATCTACTATGTCAGTAGTTTGCTTGGTAAGATAATCATCTTCATAGAAAGCTATCAGGTTGGATAAGTATGACTTCCCATTTAAGAACCCATGCTAGCTACTCCTTCACCTTCCTGTCCTTCATGAACCTGGAAATGGTTTTCAGGATCAATGGTTTTCAGGATCTGTTGTTCAATAATTGTGAAGGAGGCTGCATCCAGATCCAATGGATTTATTTATGTCAAGTAGTTTAAGTATTCCCTAATCTGATCCTCTTCTACCAAGGGTATGCCTTCCTTGTTCTTGCTTTTCCCTCTGGTCTCCAGATCCTGGGATTTCTGAAGGCTGGTCATACTAATGAAGAAAAAGGAAAGAAAGAATTCAGTACCCCAATCTCTCCCATGTCTTGTGATGCTGAGCCCACTTACCCCCCATCCTGCTGCCTTTCTTGTTGCCTTGTTCCCCCACCAGACTCAACTTCTGTTGAGCTTTGTCCTTCCTAATCCTATCATTGGATCCTCAAAAATTGTTTCTATGTTCCTCTCCTGTTACTTCTAATTTTTCCCCCTTGAGTTTTCCTAGGAACTTCTTGTTCATCCACGCAGGCCTTGCTTAACCTCCTGATCATTGGGACAGACTGTTCTTGAGTTTAAATTAGATAATCCTTGAATATCAAAGAGCCAGCCAGTCCCTGGTTTCCTCCATAGCCTTATCCTATGTGATTCTTTCAGGCAGATCTCTCTCCTAATGTTCAGGGCTGTGATTTTGCTGTTTGCCTTGCTCTGTTCTTTTAGGAATCTAAACTCCACTGTCACTGAAGCCAATACTGCCTTCAGTCTTCACATCCCTGAAAAGCTCTTCCTTTTTTGTGAGTATGAGGTCTATCAGATCTCACTGATTTCTCTGTCATCTCTACCAGGAATTTTTCATCAGTGCTTTCCAAGAACTTCCTGGATTTTTAAATGCCCTGCAGAGATAACTTTAACAAGGTGGTTAAAGCCCACCACAAGGATCAGGGCCAGTCTGTGAACATGAGGCTTCTTCTGGAATCATCTATTGCTTCCCTGAGCCGGCAGCCTATAGTACACACTCCCTACAATGTCATACATACTGGTTTGCTGTTCAGTCCTCTCCCATAAATTCTCAGCTGGCTCCTCATCCATCTTCAGAAGGGCTCCATATGCTCTCTAACAAAAGTGAGCCCGAAGGGACCCCTCTCCCTAAAGAGCCCTCCAGCTCTTTGTCTTCTCATCCTGTCCTCCCTAAAGGGCCTGTATCCCTCCACTGCATTATTGCAGTCGTGGGAGCCATCTCACTACCTTGCTGTGATCCCAACAAGACCAGAGCCCTGCAATCCCATGCATTTCTCTGCCTACTCACATTTACTCCACAAGCTGCACACATTCGCATACAGGCACTTCAGAGACACTTGGACACATCATTTCCCAGAAAGGATCAGGGGATTTTTCCCAAACTGGTGTCTTGTAGGCACTTTCTTGCTTTCTGGAAATGCTTAAGGTCATTTAAGCTTCTTCCTGTGGTTTTTGTGCTTGCCTTCGCTCACACCACTCTAGGCCCCCTTGCTAGACAGCTCTGTTCCCCTCAGGCTGCTGGCAATGCTCCTCATTTCACATCACTCCCAGTTTAAAGCCCTTTTTAGGAAGTCAGATCTCCTGCTGGCAAAGTTAGCTTTGCCTCCCCTAGTGTTGTATATCCCAAGTCTGCCATGCAAGTGCTGATCCCCAGACAGGGTCCCAGGGGCAGAGAAACCAAAACCCTCTTGCTAAAACTTATTCCATGGACAGCACTGCTTGGTTTGTTTATTCTACCAACATGGCCTAAATATGCCACGATTGGTAGAATAAACCAGAATAACCATAGAATAAATATGCAAGAACTGCTAAAGCTTGAGGGATTTACGTAAATTTATAAAATTCACTTGAAGTCAGAATTTTAATGTGTTCCTATAAATGATAGTAAACATATGTATCTATGTTCTACTGTGTAGAATTTAAGACTTCAGGTGCTAACACCTACAATGTGTATGTTCTGCTTAAAAGAAGAACTTTATTTAAATAACAGGTACTCAGCTTATCCAGTACCATTTCACTCTCAGAAAGCTTCAGCAAATCTGTCAGGACTGAGTGAAAATCGTCAAGGAATTCAAAAGCCAAGGTATTTCATTTCCTTGTGTTACCCTAAGCCTAGACAAAGTAAAATCTGTGAGTCTAAACAAAACAAAAAAAAAAAACCAAACAAACAAAAAAATCTATCTGACAGCTTCAGAGAGTGATCTCTGAAGTGATCATCCCTACCATAAACTTCTGAACAATATCAGGGATGTTTCTGCAGCATTTGACTAATATGAATGGCTTTATAATTTCATGAAGTCACTTGGCTATCTGGATGTATAAATTCCACTACAAAAACCATTAATTTTTGAATTCAAGTTTCTTTATATTGACTTCAATGTGCCCTTATCTAATTTTGAAGATGCTTGTTTTTAAGCAATGGCTTGCAGTGGTTTTATTCATGATTGCTTATGTTCCTGCTAAAGGTGCACCTCTACCAGGTAAATGCACAACCTGTGCTGCTGGCTGACATTCCTTACTCCCTGAAGTGAATTTCAAATGTAAGCTAACTGATGCTGTCTAGCTGTTAGTGATCTTTTTTGGGTTTCTTTTTTTAATGAAGTGAAAAAAGCAGTATAGCTGTAATCATCATCATCATCATCAAAAAAAAAAAGCCCACACTTTTGCTAGTGATGCATTGCTAGTACCCTCTTCAATTTTCTGTGAAGCAAATTGGTCTAAATCAGTAAGACAGGCAGCCCAGCAGACACATTTAACTTGTAATTGTGTCAAGAAAATACATCAGAGTAAAAGTCACAGAAGAACTGAAGAGGATAACCATACTGTAAGAACCAGCTGAATATGGCTTTTTGATTTTTCCCTTGGACAAAAGCAGATGTTCAGATATTTATTGCACGTTAGAGTAATAAAAAAGCTCAATGAAGTCAATGGAAGGCTCTTCATTGACCCTCCAGTGTTTTAGGTGAGGCTTTAAGGCTTTTACTTCAGCACCTGTCTCACTACAGGCACATCAGCGTGGTGACTGATAATAAGTCAAAGCTTAATTGAAAAGCCTCAACCTTTACAGTCATAATAATAATGGAAATAAAAATCCGAAAATGCAATCCAACTCTGTTTCTTCTATCTCTTAGTTATACAACTTAGTTATACAACTTTTACTCGTCTTCAAGAGAAAGAAGTGAAGACTTTTCCATATACATCTTCAAGAATAGCACAAACAGTGAGGCAGGTGAGAGGCTATAAGGCTCAGTAAAGAGATACAAAGAAGGTTACCCTGTGTCTCCTCTTGCTGAATGCCTCTGGTGGCTGGCCACCAAGAGGAAGTTTACTCTGGGTGTGTAAGCTAAGCTGACATTTAGATTACATTAATTTAAATTATAAAAGCAGCTTTAAATGAAAAGGGCTGAATAACAGTTTGCAACAACCACATTTTCAACTTCTCCATTGCCTGAAACATCTTCACATTGCCAGTCACATTTCTAGAAGCCCTATACGGCCTCTCACCCATATGTTGAAACAAACGTTGAATAGTGTCTTTCAAGGACATGTTTCCACAGACAGCTTTTATTAAGAAACAACATAAACAGCATAATAAAATTGCAGGAGAGTTTGGGAAAGGCTGGGGCAGGGGGGAAGATTGCAAAGGGAAGAACAGCAGCACAGTATCAGCATGGGTATGAGCCAAGAGGGACAAGGAGGGCTTTGTTGTTTAGGTTTACTCCTCCTGCCATACACAAGCCTTCTCCATGTTGTGCAGAAGAATAAGCAAATGGATTCATGTGCAGTGGGCGGGTGCAATGAAAAGCTGTTATTTTTTGATTGTGCCAAAACTGTTTCAATTCCTTTGTTTCAAAAAACAATTTAGATTAATTCGTGGTAAAGAGTATTAAAAATACATTTTCAAAGCTATTTATAAAGCTCCATATTCTTTTTCTGGAAATGGGAGCAGAGAATTTGTTTATCATACATACTTCTTTGACCACCACTTCGCTCAAAACAACCATTTACCTGTCAATCTGTTGACCCCCCAAAATAAATATCTCCCTTTGAGTCTTTTTGTTTCTGACAGAAGGCATCAAGGCTTCATCTAGATCTTCTGCTTTTTGTGTCTCTTCCAAGCTCTATTTCCCTGTATATCTGAAATGTTGCATATTTTTTAGCCAGTTAGTTAACCATGCAGAGCATCTCCTGTACAGCACTTTCAAACAGGTTTTCACCTGGGGAAAATTCTTGCAACTAAGCCTGACCCATGATAAATAACCAGACCATCAATTCAGCTCTTTGGAAAACACAAGACAGTGTGTGCTGTCAGTTTTGCTGCAATGAGCTGGATGTTCTGTATGGACATATTTCCCACACAGGCTTTGTAAATTATCTACTTCTAAATTTTGAGAAACTCGCCTATGAGACACTTGCCGGAAGATAATTTTAATGAAAGAAACTATTTAAAGCACCATCCTGAATAGAGCTGAATTTTATCACAGTCAGGCACTTTACAAAATCGGAGTACAAATCTCTACAGCTTCCTCAGAAAGCTGCTAGCAAGAGGATGAAATGCAAAGTGAGAGCAGAAGCACCGTGGAAGGTGGAGGAAGGGAGGCAGTGGCCACCAGGCTGCCCTGGAAGATTGAGCAGCTGTACAGGCCACAGAGGGAAAAACATTTTGGTAATGCACAGCTCCAGAGTAGAGCAGGTGAGAGTGCCCTTGGCTTGCGGCCAGAGACTAGGAAAGGAAGCCGAAGTTAGTCTTTGTGAAAGCACTCCCAAATATTCGAAATATCAACTTCAATCAGAACATTAACACTGTTATGCATGGGCAGAAATACTGAATAGAAATAATTTCTGACCACAGGTTAATTTAAATGTAAGAGCCAAAACTGGTCACATCTTTTTCATCTCATATGTTATACTCAAGCATTTGAAATTCTGCAAAACCTGTAGAGTTTTTTCACATTTTCTTTCACATCAACTTTAGTAACGACTTGGCTAATTAGTCAGGGAAGCAGATACCACATATTAAAGAACACAAGAATGAAGAGGGCACAGTAGGTCTTGGAGCTGTATATATCCTTCAGCTGAGAAATGACTGTCAAAAAAAATTATAATTTGGTTATATTTTTTATTCCTCTCCCCTTTCCACTCCACTGAATGAATTTAATCCATTGCAGACAGAGATGCTATTTAAGCTCGTGTTTCCTCCTGTTTTGTATGCTTTAAAAATAAGAAGAGAAGATAGAAAATCTCCTTAATGTCTTCATTCTCGGTGCACTGCTTTGGTAAATTCTTTGATACAAAAAAATAAGAAGGAAAGCTTTAAACTGAAACATTATGAGGCCCAGAATAAAAAACAAAACCAGAGAAGAATCCAGGAAAAAAATTAAAATAAAAAAATTAAAAATTAGAAAAAAAAAAATAAAAGAAAAAAAAGAAAAAGCCAAACAACTAAATGCCATTGACTTATTTCTGTAAAAAACCTAATATCCGAAATCTGATTTTTAGGAAAGAGTGTGAGCTGCTAGCCAGCAATGCAGTTTTATTCAGTATAATGACTAGGCAAATGGCTAACATTAAGAAAATTCTCAGTTTCATTAATCTGAGAACATTTCACTGAGGTCAAAATGAGAATTTGCTATACAGGCCTGGATTGAAACATACACTGATATACAGTCTGAATATGAATCAGCATCAAATTTTCCCTTTAGGATCCATTAATAATAGCTGGTACTGTAGTGCAAGACTAGAGAGTCAGAATATTTGAGCCCTTAACCCTTCACACTTTCATTAGTGATGAGATGCAGTCAACATCAGCTCAAGTCCCATGGGGGTTCTGTCATGTTGATTTGTTTTCCTAATTCAAATATTGTTTTCTTCATGTGGTCATAAAGAAAGGGTAGATTATATACTTATAGATGTATATTTTTTAGTTTCCATTTTTCTCCCAGCCTACCAAGGACAGTTTTTAGTGTCAATTAATCACTTCCTTTCTTATTATCCTTTTTTAATGTTGATTTGAAAGTCGTGAATTACTATACCTAGTAACAATGACACAACCATTTAAAAAAAAAAAAATGGGAATACAGACGCATTTATTAATGTGATATACAAATATGCTGGTTTATTTTGATTATGCAGAAACATTAAATGTTTGTGGTCGATCAAAGTGACGTTTAAGAGGCTGAAACAACTGACAAATGAAGCAAATACTGATGGTTATTAAATAGTTACATTTGTCATTTAAGGCTGAAGATTTGACATTAAATGTATGACACATAAATAATAAGATACATTATAGATCACTCACTGTTCTATTTTTCTGTCAGTAAAACTTTTCTACAAGTCTGAAAGAATAAAAGGGATCTTCAGGCTTTTGAGACAGGAATCAACATGTGTTGAAGTGTGGGATGTTTGACAAAACAGCATGTGGAAGAAATAAATATCAATCCAGAATGATTGAAAAATTATAATGAAACACGAAACCCGTCAGCTTATCCTGTAAAGAAATTTAGCATATAGAGGAGAAGCCATGCTGGAGCTCTGAAAATGAAAAAGAGGATCAGTGCTGTAGCTGGCTGTAGAGAGGGAAAAGCTTTGGAGAACTCCAGCGTCAAGTCATGAAACCAAAGACAAAAATACAGCTCTCAGTAGATCTGAGCTACGTCCTGCAGATGTTAGGTCAGCACCTCAGAGAGACCACTTTTATCTCTGTCCTCATAATAAATTCTTCCGAATAGCCATGATTTTGCCTCTGAACTTCTCCAAATGCATTTTCCTGCAGCACAGTCTTTACACTGTGTTCATTTCCACTGTCATTACAGGCAGTGTGCCCTGTGCTGTTTGTGTGACAGAAGCAGAGGCTCAGAAAGGCTTCTTGCAGGGAAGAGAGGAAACAGAAGAAGTCTGATCCTAGGGTGGTGGTGTGGAGGAAAAACAGCTCCTAAGCTTAACAAGGGTGAGCAGGAGGAGTGCTCCCATTTATAGTTGGCCCTGTTTATTGGGTGCTGGTGGGCAAAAAACACCTGACATGCATTCTCAGGGGATAGCCTGACACAGTGTCAGGTGGGCTGTGTGATTTGGGACTGTATCTCTAGCAGGGGAAATGCTGACATAGGAAGAATTACATTGCTCTCCCACCAGAGACCTCCAAATCTTAGGGCACAGCTGGCTCAGATCCCTGAACACCACCAGCAGGCTCCTCTAGAGTTCCTCCACACCTGCTCTGTTTAAGTACCTAATTCAGCTTGGTCCAAAACTTCCAACAAACCATCTGGAAAGTTTCTCAACTGAGTGAATTTTGGTTTTTGCACGACGCTGAAAGAAAGTGCTTTAAAAAAAGGAAAAAGAAAGAAAAAAAAAAACCAAAAAGAGGAAAAAAAGCCATAAAATTCGTAGTGACTTTTTGTAATGGGAAAAACCCAGTGTGACATTCTTAATAAAAAAAACCCATGGCTGTTTTTGTACATTGTATCTCATTGTGAAAATACACATACTTTGAAATATGAAAATTGTTGCAAAGTGAGAACAAAATAATTTCTGGAAACCTTTGTCAAGTTATTAACAACATATTCTATTTGCAAAAAGAAAAAGGAAATTTCATAAACTACAAAAGGCCAAAGCTCTGAAAGAACCCTCTGTCTTATAATTAATCTCCTACATTCTGCCTCTGTTCTCAAGCACAGAAAACTCCTTTTAAATTAAATTATCTTCCAGTAGAGAAATACGTGGAATTATAATGCACAAGAACACATTGCTACTTCAATATTCTACACTATTTATAAGACAGCACAAGGCACGATGTTTCACTTTTAAATACTGGCAACCCAAATAATTTTAATTTCTTAGGCATTTATCTATGTCAAATTTAGAAGATATTAAATTCGCCATAACATCCTGAGATATTTTTGCTTAGAAATATATCACATCAGGTTTCCATTTATGTTGCGTTTATATTTATATCCCTTTTAAAGACCCTCTTGTCTGCCAGAATGATTTAAAGTGACCTTTCTGAAAGAAAGTAGGGTCTATATTCTATTTTTAAAAGCTGATTATTCAAAAGGACACTGATGATATAGCGAAGTACACTGTGTGACACAGAACCTCAGCTGGCTAATATTGCTGTAATTTCATTTACAGCCGTCAAGCTATATGGTTTCCTTCAACTGAGATCTAGCCACGAATATTTTGTGTAATTAGAGGATATATATTTTAAGCAGTAACAGAGATCTATTGTGAATATTTGGCAAAGGTTTCCACACTTCAACCAACTGTGGGAGCTGTGAGTTTGGAAGCTAAACATACCAATTACACCCAAACTACATTTATATTCTTCTTTTAAATTGTTCAGGTCTTGATTAAACTATCTTTTGCCTTGGAGATTGTCCAGGTTTATGCCATTGCACCTGAAAACAAAGTATTTTGAGGTGATACATAATTTCTATAAATCAACACTAATTGCTATGAAAAGACTCAAGTAGCTCAATCTTAGTTTCTTAATACCAGACCTGAATTTCTCTATCATCTGGTGAGGATGGAATTGCACCTTGTCCAGGCAGCAAACAGTCCCATCTCCCTCCAGATTCTGGACATAGGTCTCGAGGTGAATTTACAAGGTTCACAGGCTTGGAACAGATGGTGCATTTCATCCCAGTAACTCCTGACAGTGATGCCAGATGAAAATGATACTTGGATTTTTTAAATTAAAAAGGCTGTGTTATTAAAACCAGCTGTAATCATTTGGGACTGAAGTCCCATTTATGTTTTCATTTGCTGTGCTGAAGCATCAGTTATCCCATTGTGCTCTGTGGAATTACTGTACGGTTTTATTCTTGTAAATGAGAACAGAATTTCTTTCTTAATCCTATCTTTGAAACTAAGTGATTACAGCCCAAATTGCCTCTTTGAATGAGACAGCAGTATGTCTCCATTTAAACATATTGTACCAGTCTCACATAATTCTTTTTTTTGCATACCTACACTGATTTTACAGGATTTTAATGTAGATCAAAAGATTAATTTTAAAAAACCAAAAGTCCTCTTCAAACCAGAATTTCCTAATTTTATTCTTTGGTGGATATCCTCTATAATGACAGTGTCCCTGTGGTTCATATTGTTTCTAATGGTCTTAAATGGACACTCCTGAAAACTACTTCTTTGAAAAAAAATCAATAAGTAAACCTTTGTGCTGAAGCACAGAACTGTACAAAGAAAACAGAACAAAAACGGCTGATGAAAACCATAGGTAGTAGCAGGTCTGACTATGTCTAATAATAAAATTCAGATATAACTTCTGTGAACATTAAAGCAGTAAAAGGGGCAAAAATGCACAGCGCATAATTTCAAAGTGACAACAATCAAAGTTCCTTGGAAAAGGAAGAAAAACATTACCCTTTTTGTACTTCTTATATAATTGTGCTTGTCCTTAGACACACTTCACCTGCAATCACACTTCTTGCAGTTTGGTGTAGAATTTTTATTACTTCTTTATATTTTTTCATCATCGTCACTATTTATTTTTTTAAATGCGATGGGGCTTGCCTGCTTTAAAGAGGTTTTTGAAACATCTGTGTGCATGGTCGACATGGCTATAGTCTCATAATCCTCCTCACGGGAGTGTAAATGACAAAAATGAAATAAAAACTGCAGGTCCCTTTGGAAGTTCTTATTGAGAAAACCGTAGAAGATGGGATTCACACAGGTGGAGATCATGGCAGTGAGGTGGCAAATCAGGAACAACAGGTTGTGGCTGCAGGTAGCAACAGGCAGAATTTCATGATTCCAATCAAACACGATATTGAAGATGGTGAGAGGCAGCCAGCATACTGCAAATGCGACCACTATGGATATCAGCATGACGTTGATCCGTTTGGTTTCAGAGGATCTATACTTACTGTCTCTCATCTTGTCCATCATGTTGTTCCTTTTTTTTAACCGTATGTATATCTGCAGGAAATTCAACAAAGAGAAACACAAGGGACAAATTAACCTGCCACCGTCATCTTTGCAAGGATAAACAAGCATCAGATAGGAAAAAAAAAAAAAACAAAAACCTAAACAAACCACATATTGCAAGAGGATTCTATCTTACCTTCAGGTAGCAAATAAATATAAAACAAAGCGGTCCAAAGTACTGGATCACCAAAAGCGTTGTGGTATAAGAAAGCCTGGCAGCGTCCAAGGGGAACAGGTCCAAGCACACGTATTTGTCCTTATACTCATCAAACGTTACGTTTCTGAAGGGCTCATCTGTTAATACGTGGTAGATTAGGAAAGGCAAAGAGGAAGCTGTGGCTAAAATCCATATGGCGGCGATCCCCATGTAGGCATGTCTGTTGTTGGGCCTCCAGCCGCGGGGATTGATGATCAGCTGATGGCGCTCGATAGCGATGAGGACTAAAGAGAAGACCGAGACAGTGATGGAGGCACACTGCACAAAAGGGTTCAGCTTGCACATGGCCTCCCCAAAAATCCAGTGGTCCATCAAAGTGTACACAAAGGTGAAAGGAAGACACATGATGGTCACTAGGAGATCAGAAAACGACAGGTTGACGATGAGGATATTGGTGACGTTGCGCATCTCCTTTTGTTTCAAAATGATGACAATCAAGGCCAGATTCCCAGAGACTCCCAGAATTATCACGGTCCCATAAGCCAAGGCCAAAGTGAAGACCATGGCCAAAGGCACACGGCAATCCTCGTCCTCAAACTGCAATATCTGCGAGTTCATCTCCGAAAAATTCAGGTGACGGGAACTATTTCCCAGCGGGGCGAGGACCGAGGTGTTCATGTTGCTCCCGACTCGTCGCTGACCTCCTCCTCCTCCTCCTCCTCCTCCTCCTCCTCCTCCTCCCCTGGCCGGGCTCACCCGGCCC
>VWZN01013899.1:50118-76147 GCA_013396955.1 Regulus satrapa
GGGGGAATGTCTGTTTTCTTTTTACACATCCAAAATTGGAATAAAATTCTCTTTGGGCACTTTGCAAAGGGAACTTGTGTCAGCACAGCAGTTGTCTGTTGAAACCAGCAGATTATACTGTTATTCCTTCCCTCTCTGTCTTACTGTCACACTGAAACTGTGACTATAGGAAGATGGTGCAGAAGGGGCTCCTGTGCACTGCAGACTTTTGTGGTGCCTGGATGTCCAGCCAGGGTCTGAAGAGATCATCTTGAGACTTCTCCCAGTGCTCCTTCCTCATGGAAAGGAGGACATGTGGTAGGGAAGGGCTCGTCTCTTCTTGCCTGAGGCAGAAGGCAGCCCTAGCGCAGAAGGAATAGAGCTGGCAAGCCCATGCTGGACTTCAGAAGCGCTCCTGCTGAACTTCCTCAGTGTTGATGCATCTCAACAAAACATGTCTACTTCAGAAAACAGAACATTTGCTTTTTATTTTTAAAGAATTCTATTAAAAACACAATGAACCCTTCAGCTAAATTAAGAGTTTTATGTGGAGGTGTAGAAATCCACAGAACCTGGAAACAATCATCCATGTAAATCTTCAAGATGAATTCAGTAGACATTAATTCATTAAACATATTATGGTATAACACTACATAAAATTTTGTTCCTTGGTCCTATTCTTAACATTGTATATTATCTCTTCCAGGGCAAAGGTTATGTAGAAAAAGTTATGTAGAGTTACATTTAGGAAATAGAAAGAAATTTCAGCAGATTTGGTGCACAGATCATACCATTTTCAGCTGGTTACTAGCATCTCAGAAATTAGCTCAGAAAAATATAGTAAAAAACTGTGTACTTCATCATCTAAGAGTTGTATAAAGAGAAGCATACCAAAATGAAAACTTCTGATAATACCAATGCAGAGAAGAGAGATTAGATCTCTTGCAGAATCTCTAGTCTGGTCCTATAAAGTTGGTCTAGAGGCACAGGTAGTCTCAGCATTTTTTTGTTTATTATATGGTTATCCACCATTTCATTAAAGACTAGAAGAAACTGAACAAAAATAATATGCATTAATGCCTATCTGACCATAGGAACACAGTTATAATATTTAGGTTATCTAATTTCATGTATTCAGTTCTTAATTCTATTTTAGCTGTTCATAAGCACTTTAACATTGAGGCAAATTGGGAAGGCTGACTTCTTTTCACTTCTTTCCAACATATTACCTTAAAGATATTTATTTATTTATTTATTTATTTACTCTTACTTGGAGGACCTTCACAATACAGTTGTGAATATTCTCAGGTTGTTTTGTGGTTTGAGCTTCCCTTTGGCTCAAACCACAACAGTAGCAACACACATGACATGGAGGAAGGAGCCCATCTGCATGTGTGGAGAGAACCAAATCATATTATTGCACTTTGGAAATGTCAGCATGCTACAACTCACTGAAGATTCCTACAGTCTTGAAGAACCCTGACTTTTTTAGGTGACAGATAAAGCCTTCTGCTCTATTTATGTATGCTTTGGGTGTGTAGACCTTTTCACTTGTGTAAGATTTCTAAACATTAAGCAATTTTGTACAGGACATTGACACTCTGGGGAATTTTGACTGAAATTCTAGTACATGCAAGGGTTTGAGATAAATTAATGTTTGAACTGAATTCTCATGTCTTTCTGTTTGTTCTGAAATGAAGCCTAATATATGAAGATTCTGTAGGCAGAATAACTTTGTGCTGAACTAGGTTTAACACTGGATGATTCTGTGCTGAATAAGTGGCAGTTCACTGAATTTTCAAATGGCTGTGTGGAGTTTGTTTCCAGTTAAAACTGTCCTCTCTATATTACATCCACTTACTTTAGGTGTTCTTTAGTTTTCCTTTATGCCTGAGCACATTTAAACTATATTCAGCACTTTGTAGAAGATGTTTTCTATACTTACCACATTAGGAATTCCATCTTGGATTACTGACAGTGCTCAGTATTTCCCGATCCTTTTTTTAAGCTCTCACCTATTTTGTTCTCTACTAGCAAGGTAAGAAACACTGCTGCAGTTGTTAGCATATGCATTTTCAGGTGCTTTCTTTATAATTTGCAATGATATAATGATTAGGCATCTGCCCAGATGGTGACTGCAATTTCCTTACTCATATCAATGGGCTGTTATTCACATGAGTAATCTCACCGACTCAAGGTATATTGCTTTTGTAACTAACTGTTCCCTCATGGAAAGCCTGACAATATGTTCTGTAGCAAAGCACAGTTAAAAGGCAGCATCATAATGCAGACCTGTAAATTGCTGTTCTCCCACGTGCGCATCGAGGTAGGAGGCCAAGGAGTGCTGAACACTGCATGATAAAACCTACTTAGCTAATTCATGTTGACCTGAAGTTATGCAGGATCCACCTCACGGTAGACTAACATCACTAGTAATTTATTTGCATTGAGGTGATGTTAGGAAAATCTGTGTATTCTTACATTCTGATTAATAGCAATGTCATAATTTCTTCAGATGCTAATTAATGCCTTTCTCGTTCTGAGCAGGACTGTAAAATGGATTTAGGATTCAAAGACCATAACAACAGGACACATACCAAGAACACCTCTGCTGCAACAAAGAATTTTTCGGCCTGGGAAGACTATAAGAGTAGTGTTGATGACATGCAGTACTTTCTTATTGGGCTGTACACACTTATAAGTCTGGCTGGCTTTGTGGGAAATCTGCTTATACTAACAGCCCTACTAAAGTGCAAGCAGAAGACAGTAATAAACATTCTCATTGGAAACTTGGCCTTTTCTGACATCTTGGTTGTACTGTTTTGCTCACCTTTCACGCTGACATCCGTCCTGCTTGACCAGTGGATGTTTGGCACTGTCATGTGCCATGTAATGCCCTTCCTCCAGTGTGCGTCAGTCCTGGTTTCAACTTTGATGTTAATATCTATTGCTGCAGTCAGGTACCGTATGATAAAGTACCCTCTCTCTAGCAATCTCACGGCAAAACAAGGCTATTTCTTAATAGTGATCATTTGGGCCTTTGGCTTCACCATTTGCTCCCCTCTGCCAGTTTTCCACAAAACCGTGGACCTCAGCAAAACTCTCAGTTTAGAGGGACTGGAGAACAGGCTGCTGTGCATCGAGTCGTGGCCTTCTGATTCCTACAGGATTGCCTTCACGATAGCCTTGCTGTTCATGCAGTACATCCTGCCGCTGGCGTGTCTGACCGCCAGCCACACCAGTGTCTGCAGGAGCATAGGGGCTAGGCTGTCAAACAAGGAGAACAAGCTGGAAGAGAAGGAGATGATAAACCTAACTCTTCATCCCTCTAAGAGCACTGGCACGCAGGTTCGGCCCTCCAGGTATTCCAGGTGGAGCCGTGCCTTTGGCAGAAGGCACCACAGAAGATACAGTAGAAAGACTTCGAGTGTGATGCCAGCTATTTCAAGGCATCATCAGGATACTCATTCCAGAGATCTCCCAGAAACCTCTGACACAGAAAAAAGCCAGCTCTTTTCCTCCAGTAAATTCATCCCTGGGATCCCTATCTGTTTCGAAATGAAACCAGAGGAAAATACAGAGATCCAGAACATGATTACAGTATCCCAGTCCATCATCAGAATTAAGACAAGATCGAGGAGGGTTTTTTGCAGACTGACAGTGCTAATACTAGTTTTTGGCTTCAGTTGGATGCCTCTTCACCTTTTCCACATTGTGACAGATTTTAATGCGACTCTCATTTCCAACAGGCACTTTAAATTAGTATATTGCATATGCCATTTGTTGGGTATGATGTCCTGCTGCTTGAATCCCATTCTCTATGGTTTTCTTAACAACAGCATAAAAGCTGATTTAATGTCCCTTATTCCGTGCTGCCAAATACCATAATTTTATGTGCCCCAAGATAAAGTAAAACAAACAAGTACAGCTTTCAAGCCTAGTGGTGTGTATAGCTGTAAAAGCTAAATTAGTTTAGTTTCGTTTAGTTAGTCTGACTTGGTTGTGGTTAGTAGCATTTTTTTTGTGGATGGGTAGTTCTATGACTGCATGTATTTCTTACATTGGGCAGAAATATATGCATCTATTATAATACTCTTTAATCTGTTACATGTAGGAAATCATGTCCAGTGTACAAAACCAGAATACCATCTTCATTACCCAAATTGTTGGCAACCTGTACTTTGGAATTATACAGAATATATAATGAGTAATAAATGTGAGACAGACTGCTTACACATATCAGTATTAGCTGTCATAAAACTATAATAAAATACATATAATTTACTAAATGATTATTGTTGAGACTATTTCAGTGCCAACTTTGACTGTTTTCTAATATAATTAAAACTTTATTTCTGGATGTGACTAGGAAAATATTTTTCCTTAGCTCTTCGACTCATAGTTTGCAATATCTTTGCAAGATGCTTTGCTGCTGATTCCTAGGTTGCCTTATTCCCTGGAACAGGTTTGAGGGTCATTGTTCTTGTCCTGATTGTTTCCATCTCACTTTATTTATCCAGTAGAACCCATTTCTGATTTCCTCAGCCAATTTTCACTCCAGCTTGTCATTTTATGTAATTTTCATCCAGCCTGAATTTATCTATAGTTATGTCTTTATTCTCAGTGATGACACCCCTGATACCCCATACGACCCCATTACTGATCAGAGTAAGCCTTCATTATTAAGCAAATGATAGTCCAAAGGAAAAGAAAGTGGAAAGACATCAGGAATTTTTCTCTTCCTTTCCTTTCTCTTCCTTCTTTCCTGCTTCCTAATGCAAAAACTTACTGCACTTCATTACAGCTGACCCACTTGCTTTGGAAAGGTGTAACAGCTTTCAAATAAATATGCACATGTTTGCCTTGACAGATGGGAGGGAGGGGCGGAGTGGGTTATTTTTAAATTCCACAAAGGCAAGTGCAGGGTCCTGCCCCTGGGGAGGAATAACCCCCTGCACCAGGACAGGCTGGGGGTGACCTGCTGGAAAGCAGCTCTGTTGAGAAGGGCCTGGGGGTCCTGGAGGACACCGAGCTGTCCCTGAGCCAGCAGTGTCCCTGTGTCCAAGAGGCCAGCGGTGTCCCGGGGTGCATTGGGAAGAGCATTGCCAGCAGGTCAAGGGAGCTGGTGCTGCCCCTCTGTCAGCTCTGGGGAGGCACATCTGGAGTGCTGTGAGCAGCTCTGGGCTCCTCAGGACAAAAGAGACAGGGAGTGGGTCCAGTGAAGGGTGACAAAGATGATGAAGGGACTGGAGCATCTCTTACGAGCACAGGCTGAGGGAGCTGGGCCTGGTCATGAAGAGAGACACCTGAGAGGGGACTCCTCAGTGTCTGTCAGTATCTAAAAGGAGAGTGGGTGCCACAGGGATGTTTCCAGGCACTGCTTGGTGATACAGAACAGGACACGAGGCAATGGGCAGAAACTGATGCTCAGAAGTTCGACCTGAATATGAAGAAGAGCTACTTTACTGTGTGGGTGACCGAGCACTGGGGCAGGTTGCCCGGAGAGGGTGTGGAGTCTCCCTCTCTGGAGACATTCAAGAACTGTCTGGAGTCAGTGCTGTGCCAGGTGCTCTGGGCTGACCCTGCCTGAGCAGGGAGGCTGGGTCAGATGTGACCCACTGTGGTCCCTTCCAGCTTGACCCACTCTGTGATTCTATGTGTGCAAACACATGTGCAAACACACAAATACACACACACACCCACACACACACACACACACACACACACACACACACGTTTTCTGTATCTCCCTTCTCTCCTTTTCTCCTTTTTAACCAGACCAGTACTTTTCCTTTCAAATTTAAATCACAGGTATCTTCCCTAAGTCATATTATATTTAACACCACAAATGCAAAGCATATACATACACACACACACACACAAATATACATATATATATACACTTACCTGCCCTAAATTACTCTAATTTAATAATCCATCTCTGCCCTCAGGATTCAGTAAATATTTATAAAGCCTTTGCTTTGAGTTTTAAGCTGTAACACCTCTCCCCAGTTATAGCTGGTAATTATTTCCTTTTCTCCACTGAGATTTTTTTTATCCAACAGGCTTTTGTATATAGCTTCTACAGAATGAGAAATAAAATTATTACTTTTATAAAGGGTGGTGGGAAACAGTCATTGTGCAGTTTTTTTTCTTCAAGATACCTCCTTTCTATGTAGTCTTTAAAGTGAAAGCAGTTATTTTATTTTGAAGAATCATAAACTTATTTTTTATCAAAGTGTTGCAATTCTGAGACCCTTCCTCCCCAAGCCATTGTCTGCTAAGGAGTTTATTCCATGCCAGTGGGTAATAACTTTTCTCCTGAAAGAATTTTTCTAACATCTGGTTCCCAGTAATCCATTGTTTTTTGCTTTCAGTAGTGATATACTTTAATAGTTTCTTCCTGGATATTGACTATTGCATTTTGCAGATTACTATCTTCCAAAACCCTATAATATGTCACTTAATAGAGTACAAATGGTACAGAATAGATACTGCTGGAACAATAGATATTAAAATAGTTTTTCAAATGTTTTAAATACTTTAAAAATATTTATGACTAATCTTAGTACATAAACTTAGGAAAAAGTTAACTAAATTTAAAGTCAGAACACAATTATGTAGTCCTACAGAAGTTACTGTAGCTTTTCCCTCTTTCTGTCCACAAATTTTTGCATCACTGTGCTATGCAATCTTATTTATATCATGTGATATAGCCAAACAGTATAAAAGGATAAGAAAGCAGTCATATTGTTTCAGCTTGGAATACACCTTCTGACTTAATTTTTCTTTCAGTTTACTGTTATCATCCTACTTGCTGTTTATTTTCTATTCCTTCCATTCTTTCAGAATTGTAAATGTTTTAAACTCCTATGTTGTCGATTGTTATTTATATATAAATTAAATGCTTATTTATTAATTAATTTTCCCAGAGCAAGTTCTGCTCACTCTGTATGGCAAACAGAGTTTCTGAGTTGCACAAAGATTAGGCTGTACACTGGAGATTTTATATTTATATCTATTTGCCTCGATGAAATCAATAACTGTGCTCCCTACTCTTCACACTGATCAAAGCACAACAAATTGTCATTTGGCAATAGAGAATTAAATCAAGACAGCTATTGAACTTCTTTAGTTCTGTGCCATAGAAATCTGTCGTCTTTTTTTTAAGTCAATCAATAGTGGGAGAATGTGCATTTTCTTTTTATTTATAAAGCAATCATTAGCATCCTATTTGGAAATTTCCAAAATATCCCTGCCTTTCTTCTGAAATGTTAAATAAAAATAAAACAACTTTTCTACCTCCCATTTTACTTCAATGGCCAGTGTAGCTTGATCCCAGTATCAGCAAGGAATACATATGAAGCAGACAGGAGCAGTAGCAAGTGATTTCAGGCATTAGGAAATTCCCAAAGGAGTGACTCCTGTGAAAGGGATAAGAGTGTGGTGTTATTTCATAGATGTGTTGGGAAAATGCTGTCTCGCCACAATATCCAATGACATTTTATCATTCTTATATGTGGACAGGTTCAGGTATAGACATAGATAGTGCACATTTCCCAGAAAACAAAGCATAATAACATGAATTTTAAAATAGCACATATAACCAAGTCCTTCTGTTAGCTAAAGTCTATCCCTTCTGTAACTAAAAATCTAAATAAATGGGAAGGTAGGAGTTTTGTTTTGATAGCATCCACAAAATGAAATCAGGAAACAGCAGCTGCAGAGCCATGTATCCATTGCAGTTAGAAGAATGGATTGTAATGGTAGAATAATTCCTCTCTATTAATTTAAAAAAAAAAAAAAAGTTCTCAGATAGCTGGTCTTTGTGACTGATGAATGTTAAAATTCTTAGGAAGACTCACATAACATAAATTGTTTTTTTCTAGTTCTACAAAATTGACAAAATTGACTTTTTGCAAATGCCAAAGATTAAAACTCACCTTTCCCCCTTCTCTTTCAGTGGAGAAGCAACAGATGCCCTGGCACGTCCAGGTCACTCCTGAGCATGCCAGGCTGGTGGCCATGGCTGACAGGGGCTGACACTGGGGTGTTTAGGGAGGTTGTGGTGCAGGAGTTGGAGCCTCTGGAGTCACAATGCCACAGCAGCAGAGAGCTGTGATTGCTGCCAGGGGTCCAGAGCGGCCACAGCCTCAGCAGGCAGCACAGAATCCTTGTGGGGAGCTGTGTCCCAGACAGGTGCCTGGTGGGGTACAGCAGCTCTGGGCAGTGGCAGGGACAGGAAAACCACATTGCTGCTGCACTGGCAGCTGCTTGTCCTCTTCATGGAGCCTGGAAGCTCTCATGGGCAAATGCTTCCTTCTCAGAATTATAAACACCTGAGGAAAGGGGAAAAAACAATCCATTAATCTGTAGATGTGTGAGAACCAAGAAGAGGAGCGTAGTTGGGAAGAAAATTGTGCACTTCCAATCAGGCTGAGATAGGATCCAGTTCTGCTGTGCAAAAGTATTAAAAAATTTAAAAATCCTTCTGTTATCCATGGGGATATATCAGCTATTATTGCAGTTTTGAAAAAAAATATACATAGCAATAGATTTTCACAGTAGTCCCAATATCTCTCTGCAGCATATAAGACAAACAGTACTAAACATCATAGTCTCCAGGAAGATGGCTTTCATAAATACTGTTGGGGCCAGGAATTTAACCTTTTATTTTGTTGAAAGCTAAATTATGCCTCTACTATCTGCATTTAAAAGTCTCTGCCAAAAAATACCTTAGGACAATCTGGAACTGTCTTAGAGCAGTGGCAGGACTCTTGTCCTATATATATCACTTCCTTTTTCCCCCATTTGACTGGAATAATGGTATAAAATAATGTGATTTTAAAGGCAGTTAAGTAAAATTTTGAACCTTTTTTGACCATATGTGTTCTCTGAGGTCAGGTTTCTTATTCTTTTAATTTATGGTGGGGTTTTTTTCATGTACAGTTAAATACAAACCCCTTATATTATTTTTTTTTCTACAGCCTTTTATGTCATTGCAATATGCAATGAAGACTCCTGCAGTTGCTTGGTTTTGATCCAGAAATGTATACACCTTTCTCAAAGGTCTATTGCTTGAAAGTTTCCCTTCCACTGAGGGTAGGTAGAGCTGTTGTCAATGTTCATATTCAGATGAAGTAACTTTTCACAGGAAGAGAAACAAAAGAGAGAAAGAGAACTAAAAGCAGATCCACACTAATGCCACTTACCCACATTCTGCCAGTGGCAAAGGAACTCATCAAAGCCAGACCCTTCTCAAGCTCCTGCCACGAGCAGTGAGTGTGTGACACTGAACATTACTAATCCCACCAGCGACCTGGAAGCCTCTTCTAAATTTTTGAGTCTCAGGAAGTACAGCTGGTAAGTGAGTATGGGTTTAAGTGCCTTCAAAATTACCCCTCATGGAATTTTTCTTTAAAGTATTTTCTTCCCAACCATTTGATAAAGATAGGTTTGCTGAGATCACTCAGAGTGCTTCATCCTGTGCCATTAAGACAATCTGTGTCATCATACTAGAGCATACACTTGGGTCAGTCAACCTTACTACAGCATCTATTTTTAAATCTCTCAAGCCCAGGGACACTAGAAATGTTTGCTCTACCAGGTTACCATTATCTCCTGGCCCCTTTATTAAATTTCATCTCAGTTAAAAAAATGAAACAAAAAAACCTGATGCAGCTTGTCTTTGGTAAAAAATCTTTAATCCTGGCTACAACTGCAGGCAGGAAGATGTGGTCACAGTGTGTTTCTAAAACATGAGGTATGCATTAAGATCATAACTGACACAGTTTTTATTAATCTAATATAATTATACAAGTGAGACTTTTATTAATCTTGTTTCCTTTTGAAGAAAAAATATTGCAAACATTTTAAAAGTTATTATATTACTTCATCACACACAAATCTTAGGAAATATCCTAAAACAAAATATTGCTACCATCCAAATTCGGTTCATTTGAACAAGTATGAATGGTTCATTTTGCCCTTGTAGTCACATTAAGATGAGCCTTTTAATAATAAGGCTTAAAAATAATCCACTGGGAAGTTATTAGAATAGTGATTTGACATTTGAGACTAAAGTAGGTTGGCTCTGCTCTTACATCCAGCTCATCAAATACTTGCTTTGCCTTAGCAGGAGAAGGCTCATATCACTTGGAGATTAATTGGACATTTTTCAAGCAGGAAACATTTATTACTGTCCCTGTGAACAAAATTATTTTAAAGACACTTCTGGTGCAAAATTTCTCCAGAGGAGTAACTTTGTGATAATCAAGCAGTTGTTCATCTCTTCAGACTCTGTTGGAACCACAAAGACACAAAACCCATTTTATGACAGACTGCAAGACCTGTTAATTACAATTTTAACCATAAATCTGTTGTTGCTGTTGTTGTTGTTAGAGAAAAAATAGACAAACTAGGAGATAAAGAAAACCATCCCTACTACAAGTAATTGTAGTGCCTCTTTCTACCAGATTTTCATGTTTTTCATCCAGATTTTCTTAGGTTGGACAAGGTGGTAATCTTATTCTGTTTTAACTCCTAGTAATCCTTTGGATGTTTGAGGCTTTCCACCAAATTTGGGTTCACTTAGAATTCATAAGTATTTTAACCTCTTGGCCAGAGGATTAAAAAGCTGCACAAAAGGTCAAAATATAAGTTAAATTTTTACTTTCTACTGGCTTTGTGTTGGATTTAGTTTCTTCTTTTTTCTTTTTTTTAGTTTTGTTTTTTTTGTGGTGTTAGCACAACTGGGAAAAGTGCAAGCTGTTTACTGCAGGAAAATTAAACTTATTTTTATGTAACTACTGGGACCAAAACCAGGCGAAACAATTACGTATTTCTTAAGACTCCATCAGTTCCAAGGCACATCTCATAAAGGTAATTGTCTGAAGCCTCGATGATACATTCTCTCAATTAATATCCTGGAATATGAGAGCACATTTCAGATAGCATAGCCTCATCTGATCCTCCCTGCAAATCACAATGGGTGAGGTTCAGAAACTCATTCCTTCTGCAGAACTAAATTGCAATATGCTCTGCTTGAGATTGCTCCTTAAGACCATTCAGGGAGTGCAGCTTATTCAGGGCACAGCTTGTATCTTACTGGTTTTGTGGGATTCTGTTCCTCAAAAAAGCTGCTGCAAGGCTCTTTATGTCAGAAAAATTAGTTAGTTCCCAGGAGCTCTCAGGAACATGTAACACCAATCTCCCCCTTGCACATCATCACACCTGCACTCAGCAGGGGCCCTCAAATGTTGTTCCTTTCACAGAGGAGATGGATTAAAAAAACAGTGAATGAGACTGAAAATTCTGTGGTACTTGTTTTTCCTCTTGATCTGAAATAATCTAAAATTGGAGATCTTCCAGAAAGTTGTGGAAGACACCTGTGTGAGACTGCTAGAGAGGGAACAAGGAATCACTTCACGAAGATGAAGTGGAATGAAGAAATCTGTCTGTGCAGGACCAGATAATTAATTCAACACATCCAGGATCCTAGAGTCTTACTAATTGTATGGGAAAATACTAATCTTAAAAATGGGTTTTGGACATGCAGCTTTGATTATTCTAAGAGAAATTCATTTTAAGTCCTTGGAGCCTTATATATCATATATGCATATCTGATATGTGCTCTGACTGAAGCAACTACACCTTGCAACACAGCTCCAGCACCAAATGCTTGATTTTAAGCTATTCACTCCATCTTTATTGTTCCATGTAGAGGTTTAACCCCAGCCAGCACCAAGTACCACACAGCTGCTGCTCACTCCCACACCAGTGGAACTGGGGAGAGAGCCAGAAGGGTGAAAGGTAGAAAACTCATGGGCAGAGATGAAGACCTTTCAATAGGGAAAGCAAAAGCCACACACACAAGCAAAGCAAATCAAGGAATTAATTCACTGCTTCCCATGGGCAGGCAGGTGTTCAGCTGAAGGAGAGCAGGGGCCCATCACGTGGGACAGTGATTTGGAAAGACAAACGCCATCGCTACAAATATCCTCCCCTTCCCCCTTCTTCCCCACACTTTACAAACTGAGCATGATGTCGTTTGGTCTGGAATGTCCCTTTGGTCAGCTGGGGTCACCTGTCCTGGCTGTGTCTCCTCCCACAAACCCCCCACTTCCTCACCAGCATGGCCATATGAAAACCAATAACAAGAACATCTCTTTGTTATCAACTCTGTTCAGCACAAATCCAAAACAGAGCCCTGTGCCAGTCACAGTGAAGAAAATTACCCCAGCCAAATCCAGCACATTCCATTAGATGGCACAACAGGTCTGATCCTGATTAACATTTCTGTTTAATTACTGCCATGAAAATGATTCAAGAAAATAGAACTAGAAAAACATTTTTACATCTGTCCAAATGAGAGGTTGCCTAGATCAAGATATCCCTAAAAAGCTATGGGAATACTGCAATGTATAGGCACTTGTTCAAATACCTGAAAGGTAAAGGTTTCTTTTCCATACTTTGGTGGTTATTTTTGCCATGCCCTTAAATAGGAATGTCTATAAAAGACAAGGCTGTACTATGAACTTTATGGCTGACAAAAACAAGACAAAAAAACAAAAAATAAAACCCCAAATCAAAAACACCAAAACCAAAACTAAACAAAACAAAAAATCCAAACAAACAAAAACCCAAAACCAAACCAAACAAAACAACAACAAAAACAAAACAAAAACAAAAAAAACCCCACAAAAACCCACACAAAACAACAACAACAAGAAGCAAAAACAAAAGAAAAAAAGACCCCATGCTGGAAAAGGCTTTCATGTAAAGAACACAAAATGAACTGATAATGGTTAATTTTTTTTGTTATAGTACTTACTGCAAGCACTGTATTTTTGATTTCTACTTTCTATGCATGGATTTCATGAGATAGTGCTTACAGTAAACTCATAATTTACAACGGTAAACAAGAACTAAAAAGCAGAGTTCATTCAACTATTGCTAGAAATGCAAATAGCCTTGCTGTTGATTGTTTACAGCAGAAATGAAGACAGCATCTGTTACTCTGTTTATGCAATAGCATTCATATAAAGATTTTATACATGTATTTTTAACAAACAAGAGGTATAGTAAGAGCAAACACAGCCAGGCTGATTCCATGTTTGTATCACTTTATAAATTTATCCTTCATGATACATAATGTTATTTGAAGGATAGCAAAAATGTAATAAACAATATGAAAAAAAAAAATCCCTGCCCATTTCCTCTTTGGAACATTAACTTCTATTTTCATAACAGTGTTTAAGCCATACTAAGCACTCTGAAAGTCTTCATAGATCTCTGGGATTTCCTTGGCAAAGCCCATAGAAGTGTTAATCTGCATGTTGGTGCTGCTGTACAGAAAGTTGATTTCTATAATATTTGAGTGTTGTTTAACAACAGCCTTACTAAAGAATCAATAGAGCTAAGGTATTATTTTTCACCTTTTTTTCTTTTTCTAAAAAAAGCATTTAAGTATATAATAAGTACAATATATATAAGATTAACATTTATGGTACTTACAGCACACTGGTGGACATAACCTGGTTTGGGCAGGTCTTGCATAATTTTTCTGTAGCTTCACCTTTTGGTATTTCTGCTCCCAAGTTCAGTAATGACAGAAGACTGTGAGAGCCCTCTCCTGGTGAACAAAATTTATTTCCCTCCAGCTGCTGCTTCCCAACCAGAGACTCTGAGACAGATGCTCCAGCTGTAAAAGAAGACAGTGTTTATAATGTACTCTTAAGGTTTTTTATTTATTAATACTTACATTTAAAAAGTCACAAAACAAAGGCTTTATTTTCCAAATACCACCTTACAAAGTGAAGCAGAAAGTAAAGGAAAATACTTCTCAAAAAAGTCCATCTACAAAGAAATGTTACCTTCAATATACTTTCACACCAGTACAAATTTTGCATGGCAAAGGCTTACACCCATCTGGAATGTTTTAAATAAAACTTCTTTAAAGATTTTTTAGTGATACAAAGATTAGTGAACCTTGAGATGTTTGTGTGTACAGAGTCACTCCCCAAGCAAGGAAAGAATGAGCAAGGAAAGTCTGAAAACCCCAAGGCACCTACAGGGATCCTGTCAGCTGGTCAATGGAGAGGAAGGCTCTAGTCAGAAGCACATTTGTTTTCTCCTGCACAACCAGAAACAGCCCATGCTGTTGTTCTTTCATGCTACCAAAACTGGATTTTTTCCTAGGCATTCCCCTTCACTCCTAGCACATGTATGAGGTGGCCTGCCCACAATACTCAGAAAGGGAAGGAGCATACATTAAACACAATATCCTTTCCCTGTCTGTAGTTGCTGTAATTAAATTGTGCACTTTCCTTAATACCTGTACTTGTAACATGAATCTGACTTATTATCCTGCTGCGCTCTCCCCTTCCCTGTAGCAAGCACTCAGTTTAGGTTGAAACAGTCTCTTCCACTTGCATTTCTTCTGCTGCTTATCTTCTTAGCCTGATTTACTGGATTAATATTAAGGACCCTGTGTCTCTATATTCCATCACTTTTGAGGCCTGAAAAGAATTTTAAGTTCAAACAACGTGAAGTTCAAATCAGACTTAGTCAAGGAACTACGAGACATGCTTGGATCCAGCTTACTGTCTAGATAGCAACTCAGTTCAGAGGCAAAGGCAGTTTAAGTAATGTTGACGGAAATTGTAAGAATGTAAGAATGCATACACGCTTGAAGCCAAGCTCCTAGTTTGAGAGCTTCAGGATACACAGAGGCAACAAACACCCTCTCATTGCTGTGCGAGCAAAGCATTAGAGCAGTGATCACACCAGTGTCTTGGGGAGCAGAGGACTCCTCCACACAGCAGCTTCACAAGTGTTTTTCTGGGGAGCAATTATGGCCCAGGCAGCCTAAAATGAACTCAATGATCACTTGCATCATCTCAGCTGAAAGCTGAGCTTTATTCAGATTGGAAGCAGCACAGAGAGGTTTATGGGCCTGTTTTTCTGTGCACTAGCATAAATTGTGTTGCCTTATCTGAAGAGTTTGCATGGAGATGGCAGAGGTTGGCTGTGTAGCAACTGCTAGTGGAAGAAATGTTCAGAAAACAAAGAGTTTAATATATGTACTTTGCTCTTAATGTTAACACACGGTTTGTTAAGGTGTGGTGTGCAGTGTAGTGAGTCAGAAAAGCTGTATACACTGAAACCATGACACTCTGGATAACTTTTACAATAGGCAGTTTTCAATCAGTTGTAAAAACAAGTGTTTCACAATGTAAACTTTTCTGCTTGAAAAAGGAATTTCTAATTTTTAGCTAACACACAGTTGTTTTCCTCAGCAAGAAGAAAAATATGAGCAGTGAGTTATTATGTGGAAGAACCTTCCATGATTTCAGAGACAAGCACTGCCAGCCCAGCTTGCACTAGCACTGCTCTCTTGTACAGCTCAAAGAAGCTGAAAACCAGTAAGGGCCTCCTCATTAAAAAGGAAATGCTTTTATATAAATATGTAGCTTAGATTCCCATTTCAGATGATCTAATACAAGATCTCATCTCCTCTGTTTCTTTAGAGTCCCAAAGCACTTTAACCCCGCTATTTCTAGCTTCAGCTAGAATCCAGTGTAGCAGCAAGACATAGGTGTCAACTGGGAGAAGTAATGTTTGGAGTCAGAGTAGTGCTGGCCGATTTAATCCCTAGGCTGCTATGGCTGAAATGTGCTGTAAAGATTAAAACTGACAGCTAGGAAAACACTTTTGTATGAAGCAGACTTCAAGATGCCTTTTTTTGTTTCATTTTTCACTGCCTTGTTTTTTTTCTCCCCCTACCCATGTCTTTTCCTAAAATAAACAAAAATATTTTTGTATTTGAAAATATTATTAAGGGTAAGCTCAAATGACACCAGTAGGTAGAGGGCTCATTGCCTGTCTGGAACTGAATAATTGCAGTGAAATGCTATACAAAGAAACCACCTCGGAGCATTTGTACTCTAAGATGGAAATTGGGACATGTGTTGTGCAAAGCCAAAAAGATCTGTCTGAGGACTTACATCACTAAGTGAGAGGACTCAAGATCTTGCTCTCCATTGGCCAGCCTTGCTGTATCAAAAAAGTAACAGACAGGACACTGATATTACTGAATAATTCCCAAATTATCATAGGAGCCCTAAGGACCCTAAACTAATACACCTAAGTTGGGACAAGTTTTCAGAAGTGGTAAATGCTCTGCAGAGACCCCTGTAATCAGGAGCAAAAGAAACCACGGAAAAACCTCAAAGATGGAACATGTTTCTCACTTCTATCATAAATTTATTTCTGATTTAGATTGAGGTATTGCCCTTCTAATATAAAATATTTGAAGTTTAATGTCCAGTAATTCTATTTTATGAAGCATTAAGCACTATAACCCAGATTTTCAAATAGGTAATATGAATAGATTCCTTGGATATTTTGGAAGATGTTTTAGATCTGTCACTAACCACTAAAAACCTAAAATAATTTAGACCTACATGGAAGTGGAGAGGGAAAAAAAATTCTTATCAAAGATCCTGCTAAAACATAGTTTTGAAAGTTCAAACAACAGCAATGAAGTGTATATGAGACGAGACAGCTCAATGCTTCTACAAAATTGCTTCATTACAGAAGAAAAATAGCCCAAACAAGAAGAAACAAGGTTTCAAAGACTGAGCCCCGTGCAGTTGATCATGTTTTTCCTTATACCAAGCCCTTCACTTGTTACTGGACAGGTATTTCCAACTGGTTCTTCCAATTAAGGACCCCAGTGAGAAGCCTCAAGTAACATTAGAGGGAGCTTCAGCTTCTCTCCCCACTGCCCTCAGTGCAGTGCCTGGTTAGCAATGCGTCTGTCAAACTGAATTGCTCAACAGAGCATCAAGAGCCAAGCTGAGGCAACTCACAGCGGGCATGCAAAAGCCTTTTCATTTAAAATTTATTGTGACAGGTATCCCTCGGTGATTTCAGGAAGCCATAAAGCTCTCCTGCCTCCCTGCACCCACCAGTGTGCTGCAACACCAGCCTTGGCCCAGCTGCCCAGCTTGCTCTCTCCTTCCCACAGCTCTGTGAAAATTCAGGTTACGTATGGCAATGCTACCTCCCTCTCATGTTCTCAGGTAGGCTAGTACTCATTTCAAAAATCCACTTTACTATGGACCTGCAGACTTCCCCTCTACCACCTCTGAAAAGCATTTTTGCCATATTCTAATTGCTCCAAATCTGTTTTTTATTGGTTACCAAAAATTGCAACACTAAAATGTGGCTCATAGCATCCATTGAAGCTTTTCTTTTAAAGTGCCTGCTTTTTCCCTATCCTTAGGTAAACCTTCTTAAATTTTTCTGTTGCAATAGTGGATGGTAATAGCTGTGGAGAAATGGGTTATTATTTGAAGTACCAGATGAACAAAAAGAAAAAATTCATTGTGAAAGGAGCAAATGCCCACAAAGAAGAAAGCTGGTTTTCAGTATGTCAGACTTTTGCAAATTAAACCAATTTTTCTTGATATAAATTGTTACATTTAGAATGTAACAAAACCTTTCTTTGTAAAGTCTGAAAATGAAAACATTGTGATCCATCCAAGATGATAAAACTACCATCATCCCAAATATCCTTATTTTTTATCCTTATTAAATTTTTGAAAGAAGACAAAATATGAAACAACAAAAGATTATTAAGCAATTATTGAACTTGAATAACATTGTGTGAACCATGAGGGAAAGTTTTTTCTAAGATGATAAAGTTATGTTTTCTCTCTATTTAGAATAAAATACCTGCAATACTTTTATGCTCATTATTATCAGCAGAAACTCCTGAAATTATGCTGGTAAGTTGTTCCAACAGGATTTTATTTAACAGATGCAACAAAATATGACCAACTTCCCCTGCCAGATAGGGCAAAACTTCTCTTTCAGGTTAGTTAGCCTGGGTTTTTAAAGGGTATTGCTCTGTTATTTAAAAAAGCTTTTGTCTATCTCCTCCTCATAGCTCTGCCTGCAGAGATGTCACCTCCCTGTTTTCTAAGAAACACGCTTCTCATGACCTAAGAAAATGCTTCTCCTATCTTCTAGATAAATGTATGCATAAATACCTTTTTCAGTAATATAAATGCAAAATCTAGTGATCACTATGACCACGGGAGCTAAATGCAGAGAAAATCCTCTTGTACAATTCCTATGGGCTTTTGTGACTCTTCAAAAGCCAGGAGCTGCACGAAGTCACCAAGTCCACAAGATCTTTTCCTTACATGTGTACAACAAACAGCAACACCCACACACTTCATGGTGAGTCCTCTGTATTGATTATTTCTCTTTGGCAAGTGCTAAGTTAGGAGTAGCTGAAGGTGAAAGCAGAATCAAGTTGAAAGCCTGACAGAGAGAATTAGTCCCTTGAAGCTCTGCTGGCTGCCTCAAATCACCTCCCTGTCTTCTATGGGACTAAATAGAGCTTCTAGAAGGATGTGTTTGTTCCAAGGCCTTCTGAGGCACAGAGAACTGAAATCCAAACAATAGGATATGACACTGAAGCACCAGAATGCAAATACATACTCCTTTTGAAGCCATTCAAATTCTGCTGTGCTGTAATTTAAGAAAAAAAAAATCATTAGGAACAAGAATAGCTAGTTAATTTAGCACCTGGATTCCACATGATGTTATGCAATAAAACTGTATCTTCCTGCTCTGGCATTGTTTCAATATAAACTAATTGAGACTGCAGTATGGCACTTGTCATTTTGAAACTCTTCCAATTATCTCAGGGAATTTTAAAAAAAAAAAAAAAAAAAAGGAAAAAAACCCCCTCAGATTAACTGCTTTTTCTTCTCTCCCTCTCTCTCTTTTTTTTTTTTCTTGATAAAAAATTTGCAGTCTGACTAATTGATCAGGTTTGCTTCTCTCTCTGCCTATACTAATGAAATTATTTCCAGAAGCTCATTAGGAAATTAGCTGTCTGTAAAGCAAAGGAAATTCAAATGAAATTCAAATTCATCTAGGTATGTCTACACTTGCCCACACAATTCATTACTTAACAACAATATTTAATAATTAGTGTGACTTGAGTAGATTGTGCACTTCATTTACCGAAGTAGACATGGAACACTGAGTCAAACTACCAGATCTGGTTGTTTTCATGAAAAATCACCAGGAGTTATACAATTAATATACAATTAATATGTTTCACAACAAACTTGTATTTGGGAGATATTCAGACACACAAGGCAGATTTCACAATAAATGCTTCTCTTTCTCAGGAGCTCTGAATTTTATTCTGAATATGGTATAAACCAGTGGTGTGAATAACTAATTAAATGCTACTGTCTCTGTTCACTTGTCAGTAAAGCAAAGAAAATTATGATGCCTTGCATGATGAAGTATTTCAGGATTTCTGGGGACAAGGGTATAGCTAAGTGACTATTCAGCTCAGTCACTGAATGGTGGACATTCCAAGATCCATATGCTGTTCACAACCTTGTGATGAATTTCAAAACTGACAAAGTCTCAAGCCAGACTTGTGCTACAGCTTTAATTTAGACAATTGTGATGCTTAATGGTCCAGCTAGATTTATGGGAGTCAAGCTTATATTTCTTCCCTAAACATGAAAAATAGAAAGCAAATATACTTTGAAGATACATGGTTTTCTTGACACACCAGGAATCAAATAGACAATGTGGTTGCAAGTAAGTGTTTGTTGTAAACAACAAATTTCAGCTACAAGTTTCTATGCATGAATTTAATTGCAAGACTCAAACATCATTTGCAGGGAGTTGCTAGATTATTTGCAAATCTTACGTACGTCTTTTCTGTGTGGATTGTTTGTACCTGATAGCAGCAGACCCTCGAAACCTCGGGTAAACTGCCAGCATCTCCAGATACAGCAAAATCTTCCATGGTTGCCTGATGTAAGGAGACTTACAGACAACAAAGGATGCTGCCCACGGACCCTTTCCTGTGGGTTACACTTCAACCTCATGAAGACACATGGTCATATTTAAAATAGATTGCAGGTTATCACTGTGAGGGGCATTAAGATTTCTGAATGACACTTTCAGTTCCCCATAGCCCTCTATTTTCATTTATTTCCATATATGTTGTTACTGGGCAGCATTCTTTCAGCCATACAAACCAACTCTCTGTGATCCAAACACTGGGAAACACCTACACACGGATGGGCTTCAAATAAGATGGAGGGCAGGATTTTTGTGTATGGGAAGGAATAAGAGTTTTGCCAAAGCACTACGTAATTTCTTGCAACTTGTATCACACCACGATACAATACAGCAATTGTCAGTAACATTTTTGCGCAGGCCAAAAGACATCCTTCAATTTCACAAATTCACATCAAAGTGTCCCAGAAGAAGAAGAAATTTTGGTGCAACTGGACAAGCATAGCAGGGTTGGAAGAACAACTGGCTTCAGTGTGCAACAATCAGCTTTTCTTCCCTGAAATACTGTTTTGGAAGACAGAACTCAAAGTCATGGACTAAACAAAGGCATTGGACTTTGACAGGGATGGTCCATAGACTAAGGGCATGATATCTGTATATAGATATATAGATATATAGATATACAGATATATAGATATATAGATATATAGATATATAGATATATAGATATATGTATCTGTCAGAAAAGTGATGGAGGTTAACTGGGATAGATTGGGAAGTGTGGGTCATGGACATGATGTAAATGGTATGGAATAAGGAGTGGATGCCATCCTGGATTCCTCTAGGAGAGTTCATTTTCTTCCTAGTAGATGGTACAGTCTGTGCTTTATATTTCATACGAGAAAAATATTGAGGACACACTGATGTGTGTAGTTTTTGCTTAGTAGTGCTTACTTTAAGTCAAGGACTTCGTTTTCTGTGCTCTGCCAGCAACAATGACATGCAAAAATGGCTCTGTACTCTAGACATATACGTGCCTATCATACTATTTCACCTAATGTCACTTCAGTTAATGTTTAGTTGTTTCTTATCCCCAGTGTTAATTATTTTTCCCTCTCCTGTCATTCAAAAGCAAAAGGCAAGGTAGAGAACCTAGCATCTTGAAACCATAATTATATTCCCTCAGGAAATACTGTCACTGTACCTGCCTTTAGTTTGTTTAAAACTCAAGACATTTTGAATTACTAGAAGATGCAGAAATTATTTGGTTATTTCTGAACAGTTTTATGCAGTGGTACTTAATTTTAAAAATAATGGGGATTTTAATTTTGCTTTAACCCAAGCAGCAGAATTATGTTTCCCATGCATTTCAACCAAGAACTTTGGGTTCCTGGCCTGGCCATGCAGAATATGACTGGTACTATGTGGAATTAAATACTGATGTGAATGCTTCTGAGCTTGCAGCCTGAAAGATCATTTAGCCAGAAAAAAACAACCCAGTAAACCATCAAATAAGTCACCTTTTACATTCCACAGCAGGAAATACACACTGGAGAGAGGATTGCTCATAAGCACTGCAAAAGGTACTCTGGGGCAGGGAACGTGTTTTTTCCAGAGTCATTCTTCCCAGGGACTTCCAAGTCTCTGCAGCAGTGAGCAAGAGGACCCAGAGGCCTGATTTGTGTGACACGCATCTGAGTCTGCTTTTCTAATGTAATTTTATTTAATATAAAGACTTTCTACAGAAATTAGATTAAATTATTTCCAAATTATTTTATAAATATTTTCCTTTCTTCTGTTAAAAATAAAAAAAATCCTACTTTTTATTCCAGAAACTTTTAATTTTGATTTGCGATTCATCATTTCACAGGGAAGGGAACTAATGATTAATAACAACACCAAAGATCAGAGCCATAGCCTATTAGGCATATCATATAGTACAGCTGTCTTGTAATATTATTGTCTTGAGTGTTTATACTCAAATATTATTTCTTTTGATCCTGTTTTAAATACCAGAAGCTACACAATAATTTTAAGTCCACTGAGAGGCTTGTTTGTTTTTTTTTTTTCCAAAGTAATTCTTAATATCCAAAGAGCAGGGTACCCACCTTGCAAAAGATGTCATACATTTGCTGTGTCGGGTCATAGCTAGTGGGAAAATTGCCTTTTTTGGAGGATGGGTGCAGTTCTACCACTTCAGAGCTATTCAGGAACAGCTCTGACCATGGAGGCAGAGTTTTACAGGATTTCATCACCAGGGTTCAGTGCCATTAAAGTACACAGAGGTCACTGGAGGTCTGGAGACAATTTTACTTTCACACAATGGAATTTCATAACGCAGCAGTCACAGTGATGGTTCTTACACTAATAACATTCAGTAATGACTTAGATCACGCTAATTGTTGGGTCTGTGCTCCCAGTGTTTCTTACAATATAATCAATAATTAAAAAAAAAAATTCTAAATATTATTAATAAGGAGCTACTAGTCCCCCATTTTTTGTGATTGAGGGTCCTCTGTCAAAACAAATATTACTATTTAGTAGGGTATGATTTTTTTTAAGGAATAAACACACTATTGAATATAGGTTATGGTACTTCTCAGTCTAAGTAATTTTAGAGATTTTTTTTACAGTTTGCAGAGGATGAAATGATCCAAACTCCACCAATTACACACACCAAAAGCTGAAAACAATTCCAGCTCATCCTTATTTTTCTCTTTTTCTGAAAGGTTAATTCCTTTAAATAGGCACTAATGAAATCATAGGAAGAAAAATAGAAAACATTAAAGGGACTAAGGAGATAACCAGAATTATTAGGATTGTAGAAGACTTACAAGAAGAAGTTATTTTTATTTAATGAGGAAAGCTAGGCAACCAGCCAAATAAGTCAAACCAAATTTAAAATAATGTAGTTTCTGATACAGGTATACAGCAGTGAGTCTGACCATGTTTATCTAGACCCAGATCACTCTTGCAGACACACTTGGAAACTCAGAAGTATGCAGAAAATCTACTCAAACAAACAAACAAACAAAAACAACAAAAAAAATCAGCATTGCAGGAGAGGTAAAACATGAGATGACACTACAGAATTTATGGGGATTGCATGCTTTTAAACTGAAAATATCAGATAGTTGTATACATGTACATTTAAACTTTGCATAACACTGTTACATGTTCTGACAGCAGTAATGAGAAAGTCTATTCCAAGTCTGAAATTGAAAGGCATTAAAAATTAGTATGAACAACAAAATCAGAAATTAATAGTGGCCTCACAGGCACCTGACAACACAATATGCCTGACAGAGGAGCTGAGGAAAAACCTCCTGAGACCTGATGAAATCCCAGACAAGATTGAATTTCTGGAGTCAGCTCATCTAAAATATTATACAATATATTCATGTAATAGGCTCAACTGCTGCAGCTACAGGGCCTGAAGATTGAAAAGGACAAGAAGGAAAGAGACCATTCAGATGAGACAGATAGATTAAAAAATTATATGCTGTCACTCAAACTTTAATGAAAGCATTGAGATTTCAATCTTTTTATGTTTTTCTGTTTCACAGTGAACTGATTTTTTTTTTTTTTTTTTTTTTTTTTTTTAAGCTAAACTACGCAACCTTTTTTTTTTTTTAAGGCTAACTCAGCAACCATTTCTGTATTGTCAGAGAATTTTACCCTTTTTTTTTTCCATTCTTAGTGTATGTATAGTGAAAATATCCTGATATATCCAGGACAGGTCTGATGGATTTACTGAAGATTAGATTCAATTTACCATCAAAGAAAAAAGTCACAATAAAGCCTCACAAGAATAAATTCGGGAATTTTGGTTCACCAGTGGGTATATCTGAATGGTTATAAGCAGGAATTCTTCAAATGGATGCCCTAAGTAGAGACAGAAGAGTTTATTCTCTAAGCTTCAGGCCTGTTGCCCAGATATATCTGCCCCCACACTGAACTTTTGAGCATTTTATCTGAGCATTAAGCCACTGGGCACACCACGGGCTCCAAGGAAACTGGGTTCCAGAGAATCTGCTGAAAATCTTTGTGTATGGACACACTTGCATGCACCCTGACTGGAACAATTTAGTCCAGAAAGGTGTCTGCAAAACAGCATTTAAGGGATCTAATACTAAAGATTTTCTTCTCTTTGCTGAAGCTGCCCTCCACACTGATGCACACACAGCTACGCAGTGACAGCATGTTACACTGCTGCTCTGTAGCCCCACTTCTGGTTCTCTTCTCCAGAAACTTTTAAACAGAGATACTTCTACCACTGAGATCTTGAAGCTGTAAAAAAATTGCAGATGTGCTAGGTAGCTCTCGTGTTACCATGGACTTGCAAAAGGTGTAGCAATGGAAGGGTACAGTGCACCAGAGAGCCTTTTCAAAATCCACACAAATGAAGCAGCCGGAGCTCTCATTTTGAAAGGTTAAAGACACGGATAAAAGGAGACTCTGTCAAAAGGAGTAAGTGGTCTTCTGATGTTCTGATTAGCAGCAGGAATCCATTAGGAAGAGCTTGAGAGTAATTAGAATGGAGAGATTAAAAGAAATACAATAGTAGAAGGATTTAGAAAAGCTAGGAAGCGCAGGAATAGGTAGCCTGCGACATAATCAAAGGAGCATATAGTAGGTGGTTTTAGTAGTTTCTTGTGCAATATAAATTAGAAATGATTGTAAACCATGCAGGAAAGAGTGAGTACTATAAATAGGTACTTCTATCATACCTTTTCTTAGTTTGTCAGCAGAAAAATTAAGATATCAGTACGAAATGCATCCGTATCAATGGCATAAAACCAAATTTACTGAATATAAGAAATGTAAAGAAAATTTCAGAAAAATGCTAGAAAAACTGGAACACAGCTTTTAAAACTTGGCTTTATTTAAAGCTCTCTTGAGTAGTTTCAGTTGAATTTGTAGAAATACTACCTCCGCCACGCATGTTCACAGTCTGCAAACTGTGGACATAAACAATGGCATTGAATTGACAGGAATTTAATGTCAAAGCATAAACTTGACTAAATTAAAAGTAAATGCCATTCTATTTATGAACTCAGGATACAGAAAATATTATGGTCTCTCTTTAAACCAATGAATGCATCCTCAGATTTCCTGCAGCTCAGTCAATCTAACTGTGACAACAATGAGCTCAATGAGCTCTATTCTCCTAAAGTTTGATTTAAAAAAACCACATTTTATATATCAGTTTCAGCACTTTATAATTATTTTCTGATTTATTTATATTTAAACACTTCACACAGTTTATTTCATACCACCACTACTGGAGAAGATCTGACCTCTGCAGATGTAGAAAGAGAATGGAATTCCTAGGAACATATAATTATTGAGAAAGGAATTAATGAGGAATGATGCAATAAATATACATTAAGTGAACCAGGGGGCTACGTCCTTTATTCATTAAGATAACACCACATGCAAAAAATCACCAATTTAAGAGAGATTAGCTTTTAAAAGCCTCTAAACAACTGCGAGCATAACTGCAGTTTTCTATATCTAGGTTGGTTTCATTGATAACGTGGAATATGCTCAAGAAAATCTCCATGTGTCTCTCCACTAAAGCCTTACTACAGATACATTTAGGCTATGGCAGATTGTGACACTGACTGCCCACTGTCCCCTCACTGATATAGTCTGCCTTGCTCATTACTTTTTCTTTTTTTTTTTCTCTCATTTCTAAATGCAGCTGTTAATTGCTTTAACCTTTAGCTGATTCCCTTGAACTCAGGAAATTTGTGTTTTATTACAGCTATGCTAAACACAATTTTAAATTCCATTCTTATTAATGCAGTTATAGCACCGTAAATGAGATTTTTAAGAATATTCAGAAATCAGTCTAAATCTTATCTCAATTGGTCTAATTCATGACATGCAAATGTCACAATTTCTGAAAAGCTGACACATGCTATTGTCATTATAATGGGGCCTCCTCCTTTGAATTGTATGGCTACTGTATCCTAAGTACTATACTGTAGTCACTGCTTTATAATATTTGACATAATATTTAATAGTAAACATAATTTAATAGCAAAACAGTTCAAGGATGAAAGAATTAAACTGTACTTGGTAAACCTACTTTATTTTGTATCACTGAACACTGTAAGAAAGACTGTCACAGCCAGATATCCCTTTAATTTTTGCATTTGTAATAGCATCAGTAAAATTAATTGAAAAAAAA
>VWZN01013899.1:76264-138537 GCA_013396955.1 Regulus satrapa
GGATAAATACATGAGTTAGGAGAATTTAAACAGCAATTACTCCACACAGATGTTGAGACATTTTGCAAAAGATCCTTTGTAGATGGAGACGGTGAAGTACTAAAAAGAAGAAGAAATAAAAAAGTATGTGAGTTGTTCATCCCAAGCAGATTTGAACACTAATAGAACAGAGCTGTTCCCCAGTTTGCTAATATGATTCCTGCGCTGTTTGACAGCATAATTTTAAATCTATTTACTTGGATGGACTATTTAAAATTCCATGCTCGGTTTCCTGTCTGTGACTGCTACATCCTAAATAATTAGATTAAAACCCAAAATTACTGCCTTCTGTAGCAGTTCTGCAAATCTATGAAAGAGTTTAATTCCAAGTGCACCAACAGGTAATGTTCCAATACAAGCTGAATGAAGACTTTGCTTTAGATAATCACACTTCCCTTATAAATACTTTAGTGAAGGATTTTGGGGGCTTGCTGATCAGGGACGAGCTTCAAAACGAATCTGTTTCCTTGTATTTTATAAGAGTTATTGGCGTCTGAAGAGCAAGAAGGACTGAGAGGTGAAGATGGGGTCTCTTGTGGCGCCTGGAGCTGAGCAGCCCCACCTGCTTTCCCTCAGGCCCCTGGAGCAGGCGATGATCAGCCCCAGGGGCCACAGGAGCCAGAAATGGGGGCTCTCCTTCTCTTCTGGTGATATCCACAAGTCTGACAGTCACCCTCTTCAGTAACTTTCGGTTCTGATTTCGGACTTTCCAGAGGCTGTTCCTTTAATCAAGGGAAAGGCTGGTTTTCTCACACAGGTTGACACAATTTTCTTGGCTTTGCTCCATTTTCTTCAGCTCAGCAAGGCTCCTTCTTTGCAAAGCCACCAGCTGTGGAGTTTCTCCAAGACAATGATCACCAGGTTCTTGGACCACCTCTAACTTTTCTTTTATTTCAAGCTCACGGGCAGCATCAGCCTCATTAATTTCAGTGGCCAAAGCAACCACCTTAGCCGCTGCCAGCGTGAGGCGTCACACAGCGGTTCGTGCCATGATGGAAATAAACTGCGAGATCAGTATAAACAAGAATGCTGAACTTTAAACCAAAACATGGACATGGGACAAGGGAAAACATAACGACTTCATGCAGTGCAACCTGGCAAACATGTTGGAGCCTTGTCCGGACCTGCTGGGCACTCGTAGCCACTGCGGCTTGCCTGCGAGCCCGGGGGCCGGCGAGCACGCTGGGGCTGGCTCGCCTTATACCCAGCACAGCGGGCACGTCCCAGCCCCACCAGAGACTGCCATAAAAGGGGCAGCGACCAGGAGCCAGCCGGCCTCCCTCGAGCGATTTATAAGCCGGAGGTATTACCCGGTAGCCGGGCGGGTTTCGCTCCGGCGGGTGCCACAGCGGCAGCCCGCAGGAACGGCGGCCGCGCTGCCGCCCGGAGCGCCGGGGCTGCTGCACCGCGGCACCGGAAGGAGAGGCCGGCTCGCCATGGTGCGTGTGGCGGGCTGGGACAGGCACGGGGACTGGGGCAGGGGACGGGGATGGGCACAGGGACAGGGCTGCGGCTCCCGCATCCCGCCCCTCTGAGGGCGGCGGTGCCTGCTGGCGCGGTGTTCCGGGCCCCTTTATTCCTGCCGGGAGAGGCCTCGGGAGTGGGTGCGAGTCCGCCCGTGCGTGTGGGCCCACAGCGGCCGGGAGCCGAGCCGCGTTTACAAACGTGCGCGTTCCCTCGCCGTGCCCGTGTGGGGCAGGCCGGAGGTGCCGCCGCTCCTGAGGTTTCCCCGGGTGTCCCGAGTAATTCTGGTTTTGACGCCGTGGGTTTGTTGGGTTTTTTTCCCTTAGCCCTGAGCACTGGTGTTATCAGAGAGAATTGGATGTACTATAGTCTCCGTTTACTGATGGCCGTTTATTGTGGTGTAGAAAAGCCCCCTTGCTTTTAAGTGTTTCTTTTGAGTGCAGCTAAATAACGTGTTATTTCATAAAGCCTTTCAGTTCTGTTCAGACGCTTTCTTACCAGAAAGTAGCGTAACCTAGAGTAGTAATACCCTGCTTCGGAAATTCTTGTGTGGCATTCCCTCTCCGTGCAGTATGAAGGGGTAAAGAGAGCCTCTGGCTGCTCCCTGGTGCAGCATTCCAATGATCTCTTGGGAGGAACAAGAAAATCGCTTTTATTACGTTGCACAAATTGCATGAGGCTCTTGTCAGAAGCCCAGATAGAAGCTTGAATGGGGACATTTTCCTGCAAAGGTACAGAGAGCTAATCTTAGTTTCCAAGCTGCAGAGTTCTACGACATAGGTATTTGACCGTAGTCACTGGGTCGGATTTCTTGAAGCATTTCCTGTGCTCTAGTGGTTTTGTTACAGCATGTACTGGCTTCAAGTAATTTTGTTATTGAAGTGGGTGAAATTGGTAACGTGCTATTGACACTTTCTTTGGTGTCAGTGCATGACGTTTTAAGTCTTTACCATGCTGTGTACTTCTGTCTTCCCTTTAATGTTTTATTCCACCTTATTAATGCACAGTATCTTTGATACCTTTTCAGCCAAAGTTACGAAAACCTCAGGGAGGGAAGCAGGAGAGGAAAGCTATCCATCCCTACAGCAGAAAAGCTGCACAGCTTGCAAGGGAAGTACACAAACAGGAAAAGAAAGAAAAGTAAGTTGACTGCAAAAACTCTGTACAGAGCAAAGAATAACATCACAAAGGATACTGTTTATCTGTGGTAGTGGGCATGGACTGTTATGCTCATAGAACCACAAGATAACAGAAAGGCCTGTGTAACCTGTGAAGTGACAAGTTTATGTGCATTAAATCAAGTTATACAAAGTGTGCAGCTCGGCTGCTTGACTTTGGGTGTTGTTCTTACAAGATTCCTTGCCTTTGATAATCTGAATGGCATGATGCTGGTGCTGTCAAATGAAGGTGAGTCACCTGGTTTGGCTTTACCTCAAGTTCAGTAAGAATCCTCCTTTGTGTCCAGCTGCTTCTGCTAAAATGCTGGGTTAATAGAAAGTAAAACCCAGAAACGTTCCTGCAGAAGACAGACTTCTGAATAAAACTGTATAGTTAACTCCTCTTGGGTGCTTTTCTGCTGTTCCATGGCAAGATTGCTTTTCTTCTTTCAAGTTCTATTTCCTCCTCCCACAGAGGGAAAAGACAGCTAGTGAAGACTGGCATTTAATTTATGTTGTCTCATCTTGCTCACTATTATACATAAGCATGTTTATTAAGGAAGCTACTAAAGCTTAAAGCATTTTTGGTCCAAGTATAGTACAGCACTACATAAACTGTATAGTGCTGTATAAATTGTGGTGTCTGGATGGACCATGTGAGCTCATTTGTCTGAAGGTGTTAAACTGGAAAATCCTGGTCCAGAGGCTGCAGTTTTACTGTTGGGATTGATGTACAGCCTTATCCACAGCACTTGCACTGTTGCTTTCCCTAGAAGGGGGCCTTTGCTGCTGCCACAGTGGGGTCATGTCACCTCCAGCAGAGCTGCTGCAGGAATTCACAAGTAGTAAGAGTTTTGGAGGATTGGGCAGTTTCTTAATGTGCAAGAGGGTTTTCCCTGCTGTTTTGTATTCTTTTCTGTGAATTTTTATTGCAGATTATTTTCCTACTGCTAAATTGAGCACTTTGTCCCTCAGTTCTCTCACCTTGTGTCATAACAGCCACTCACTCAGCTCTTGATCACAAAAGATGACTTTAATCTTACTTGATTCTTAGTGCTTGCATTTGTGACTTCACCCTACAGAAAAACATGCACAGAAAAAACCCTAGTGAGGGAGAGATACTTTCTGGTTGCTCATTGTGATGACATGGCACACTCAGATCTCTTAGTGACAGTCTCCTGTGATTGGAGTTACAAGGATAGGGACACCAGTGCCCGTGTTTCTTCTTGGAGTGATATTTTTTTCTTCCTCTTGCAACAGCAAAAAGTTGAAAGGCCCTGCTGAAGCTGAGGTAGACAATATCCACTGCTCTCCCCTCATCCACCCAGGCAGTTGTTTCATCACAGAAGGCAATGAGGTTGGTCAAACATGACTTACCTTTAGTATATCAGGCTGACTCCCCCTGGTCACCTCCTTGTCCTGCATGTGGAGAGCCAGGGTCTCCAGAAGGAGGAGCTCCGTTGCCTTTGCAGTGATTTAGGTGGCGCTGACTGGCCAGCAGTTCCCTGGGTTGTCCTTCTTGCCATCTTGGAAGACCAGGCTAACATTTGTTTTCTTCCAGTCCTCAGGCTGCTCTCCTCCCCTCCGTGACCTTTCAAGGATAGCGGTGAGGGTTTAGCCACGGTGTCTGCCAGCTTCCTTGGCGCTCACGATCCCTCAGGCCCGTGGCTTTGTGGATGTCACGTTTGCCTGGGTGTTCTCTAACCCAGTCCTTCTTGGCCAAGGGAAAGTGTTCCTTTTGACATTCCTCAGCCCTGGTCAGAGATCCCTGAGGGCTGCTCCTGGCAGCGAAGACCTGCAAAGCAAAGAAGGTGTTTGGTATTTCTGCCCTCTCTGTCCTCTGCTGGCAGGGCTCCCCTCTATTCAGTAAAAGGCCCACATTAGCCTTAGTTTTCCTTTGGTCTCTAATGTATTTGCAGAAGCCCTGTCCTTGCTATTTCACTCTAGGCTGATTGTAAAAGATGTAACCTTTCATTTTGCGTAGGGAAACCTTTCCACCAAGAGTAGTGTGTCAGTTCTGTCAAAAGTCAGTTTGGACCATCCACGGCATATTGTGAAAGCAAAATTATCTTACATTTTATATCTTTATATCTTATGAATAAGATTTTTACATCTTAAGCTTCTGGGGCCTGAACAGTTAACTAACATTCTGTACTTTGTAGTTCACTTTTGTTGTGGTGTTCTAAAATTTAGTTGCATTAACAATATCCTTCAGTTATCTATATTCTGTTTTCTGTATTATCTTGTCTTGAAGAGCAATTTAATTTGAAAGACATGAATAATGTTGGGGTTTTTTCCCCCTTAGTGGTTTTTAAAGACTTGTTAAGAGTTCCAGTTTCTTTTGGATCTCTGTTGTCTAAACGGTAAATTCTCAGGATTTGTTTTTAAAATATTGGGAATGAAATATGTGTTGAACTTTTTATTGCAATTACTTAGCTTTCAGTTTCTGTAACATAATGGTGAGGCTGGGATTTCATTTTGCATAGCTCTGAAAAAGACAAGATAAATTTCTGATGCTGTGAATGGAGGAAAACTTCCTATTCCTACACTCTCGGGAAGAAGAAATAGCTCACACCAGTTTTGTTCTTCTGCATTGCTTCTGCAGGTCTATTAAATGTCTTTAAACAATTTTCCAAATTGCTTCTATTGAATGACAGCCCTGTTCTCTGGTGGAAGGTTAATACATTTTTTGGTGCTAAATAGGAGAAGCTGCTTTGTAATCTCTACAGAATTTTCTTCCTTAGTCCCATCTACAAATCTGGCACTTTTTTACCATGCTTGTTATTGTGTAGCAGTACATTGTGTGAAGTATGAATAGGACACAAAACTGGAAACAGAATTCTCAATGTGATCTCACCAGGCCTGAGTGAAGGGTGTGATTTCTCCTTACAGGCTAGTACAATTCTGCAGAATGGAAAAAGTGGATTAGAGTAATCAGTGAATGTAGGAAGTCCATGGAGTTCATTTTCATCTGTACTATTTTAACTGAGCTGTGGATTTCCTCGCCAGAAGATGCTCTAATTGCAGCTGGCTAAATTTGTGCTTTTTGAACACATTATCTGTTGATTACTGTTATACATTTTATCTGTTGATTACTGTTTAACACAAAGGTGCAGGGTGTAGGAAGCCCTTGAATGGCTTGTTATTGGAGGATGAGAATATCTTTTATAGAAGTATCAGTCAGTGGTTTTGGTTTTGTGTGGTTTGTTTATTTTGTCTTGGTTGTTTTGGTTCGGTTGGGTTTTGCAGTGTTTTTTCCTTCCTTATTTGTCTGGGAACAGGAGACAGTTTAGGCTTCTATTTGCTTATTAACTTTCCTATAGGGGTAAACAAATAACTACTGTCAATGTTCCTGGTTTTGTTATACAGGAAGGAAAATTGCATTAAGTATCTTTTGCCCAAATGAGATAGTAAAAAAGGGTAGACATTATCCACAAGGCATTTCAATATTTAAAATGCAGCACTGGGAAAAAAGAGGAAGAAATTCTGCATTAAGTTGCAGAAGTCTTTTTCAGGCTCCATTGTCCACTCTTCACTGCAAGCATTTGTAACAAAATATGACAGCAGTTATAAGTTTACTGTCCAGAAACTGTGACTGCACTACAAAAGACCAATCTTAACTATAATAAAAGGAGACAGACCAATTGCTTTTAGAAAATTGGCTACAGGCTTAAATCATCTTGTTCACTTAAATTACACCTTTTTCTTGCCTGCATCCCTCTCCTCTCAATTGTCTTCAAGGTCTAATGAGCAGCAGCAACTTCCAGTGTATTAGTACCAGTTTATTCTCTCTTAATCTACATGTGAACCTTTATCCCTTTAGGCAGCTTGTTTGCTCTGTTAAATAATTATATGGATGTTTTTAAGAGACAGCAGTAGCTGCTTCACTGGCAGTAGTAGAACACTGACTTTTCTACCCTTTAGGAAACCAGACCACAGTGGGAGATTCATGAAACTCCCGTAGTGGTTGTGCACCAACACCAGTCATGCTTTCCTGCAACTGCAGAAATACCTGTCTGATTTTGGTAGCTTGATCTAATCTAGCTGTGCAGTTATTTTTTTCTGTCATTTTCGCTCCTGAGTCAAAATAGACCCTGTCTGTTGTACATACACAATAAATTTCTCAGGAGTCAGTGCATTTTCATTACAAATAAGCCTGTCTAATACTGACATGCTCTGAGATATGAGAGCTGAGGAGTTTTTACGGGGATGGGGTGTCAAGTGACCCTTTGGGAGTATGTAACCTTAAAATGTCTCCTGTTAGAACTCTGTGTTTGCTTTTTCTGAGGTTTTGCCTTGTCTAACCTCCTAATCTCTCTTGACCCACTATGCTTCTACTTGCATTGCTTGCAGCAGTGATGCTTCGTGACATGCTCTTGCAGATTCTTCATAAGAAACTGAAAAACTGTCAGCTTTTAAAATTATTTATTTTGAAAAGCCTGTCTTAGTTTTCAGAGCCATAGGTGGCATTTGTATGTGGATATTATCGGGGAAAAAGACAGAGTTTGTAACCTGATTTGGGAAATACTTACTCCTTGTTAGTATTTAGAGTAGAAGAGTTGAATACAATATCTGAGATCAAGAGCTGCTGAAGGAACACGTAGAATTTACTTTTTAAGTACCTAGTAGAAATCAAGAAAACCACTAATCAGTCTTAATAACAATTCCCTAAGCAGTGGATTTCTGGAAGGTGGGTGAAGAAGAAAATCATGAATAAACGACAGCCTGCCACAAGATTGTATCCCTGGCCTTACCCTCTCCTTCCCGTGAGTAAAAGCTATTACTCATTGTGTGGAAGGAGAGGAAGTTTCTTTGACTCACCTGATGTGATGATCAGCCCACTGCTAATGCTGTTGTCTTCTAACAATCACAGAGGGGAGGTTTTTATAAAAAGTACAACAAGGCAACATCTGAGCCTATCACTCATTATTTCTCGTCCTGAAATTAGTTGTGTGTACCAGGAGACTGAAGGTTTTTCTTCCAGAAGAAAATGGTGGTTCTGTACTTTGCTGCTCTGATAAATAAATGATGCAGTGGCCCTAGCAGGTGCACGTGGCAGTTTGTAGTTCTAGACTAGATCCTGCTTAGGCAACTTTCCTAGATGCCATTGCAGTTTCCTCCACGGCACAGCTTTGCAGACAGGCTCATCTGGCAGTGTTGCCTTGCAGGGTTCTCGGCAGGGATTGCTGGTGTGGAGTTCCACTGAGTGCAGGTTGTGTCCTTCACTTGCATGCTGCCACCATCCACAGCTCCCTGCTGTACTCTTGAGGATAAAAGCCTGCCCTGCTTTTATTGAAGGCTTCTTCTACACATGCTGGGGTATCCATAGAAGTAAAAATGTCTTTAATGGGTTAGTGGAATTCTTAGCAGCTCACACATGCTGTGCATTTGCTAGTACATGGCTTTTAGACAGTCTTCAGAGGATGAAATGCTTCTTGAAAAATCTAATCTTTATTAAATAAATGTAGGTTTGTGGACAAGTGACACAAGTATGTTTGTCTCTGGATAGTAAGGGTTTATCTTTGATCCCAGTAGGTGACAGACTTCTGTGCTCTGAGTTACTTCAGTTAGCTGTAAGATGCTCATTCAGTTTTACAGAGTAAAAGGAATTTAATAAAAGAGTGATGTAGTGGTGCACATACCTGGCGTTCCCTAGTTTCTATGTAATCAATCCCTCCAAGTGTGAGGTGTACAATAGCTTTGAGCTGTGATGAATTTTAGCATTATTTATTCTTTCTTTGTCAGTTGTTGTCTTTATGATTACCTTGATCCATTACCAGCTTTCCTAATTAATAATAGTAATAAAAAGTCAGTTTTATGAGAGGCCCTTGAATATATACACTGAATATGCATGGCTAGGATATTTTCTTCCAGTGACAAATTTCATATCCCAATAATGTCTTGTTTTCCTTTCTCGAAACAACAGAACACTGCAACATCCTTTGATGCAGATCACATCTGACACCTTGAGGACAAAAGAGCAGAAGGCACAGGATTTCCTGTTAGACAGCTTGTCTTTTTTGAGAACTCCTAATTAGGATGAAAATTAATCCCAAATAGAACTGTTTATCCACATCCCATAGAGTACAGAAGGCTTTTTAATATCATGCCAGAGATTCAAGTGGAGTTAAAAGTAATGTGAGGCAGAGTTGGGGTTTTTTTTCATCTTCTTTAATGAAGCTGTTAGTTTTGGTTTCCTACATTAACTTACTGTTTGCTAAGCACACACTTTAATTATTACAAGTTTCCCTGTAAGAGAATGGTATTTTTCACACTGCATGCTTGATTTGCAAGAATGCAGTGCAGTGGAATCTCCTAACTCATTAAACATACCTGGAGAATACTTAAGGAAATTGTGACAGTGCATCTCTCTGGTGAAATTCCTGAGAAAAATGTTGCATCTTGTCTTCTTCCGAGGAACTGTTTAGCTTAATAGGTCAACTGGACAAATTTCAGCTTGTAGTTTTACCAGAAAGTAGATATTTTTGGATGAAACAGAAGAAGTTTTAAATTGTTTGAAATTTGTCAAATATTTCTATTTGAAATTTTACTTTGACTTTCATTGTGGCAGAAAAAAACCCCAACTTTTTGAGAATAAAATTAAGGTAATTGTTTATATGGTACTCATTCCTGGCTAACGTATCTGGTTTTTCTCTCCTAGGTTGAAGACTGACAAAGCTTTGCGTTTAAGTATTATTGGTAAGGAGAAACTTCTATTACTGGGTGCAGTATTCAGCTTCTTAGTAGACATTCTGAGTTTTTAAACATGCAGGTAGAGCTTCTTTTTCTATAATCTGATTCTGCAATCTTCAAATAGACTTGGTTGAAATACTGAAATACCTAACATGTCCACTTATTTACATACAGGATTGAATTTGGGGCTGAGCACAGCTTATCTTTAGTCAGTGTACACAACAGCAGGGCAGTATACACCAAATGCATGTTTTGTCATCTGTACACATTTATTGTATTTGCTCTCCAAGCTTGTTGTAATTCCTTGTAAAAGAAGATGATATATGTAGGTTAAAAGATACATTGTGTTAGCAAGTAAATTCAAAACTTTGGGACAGAACCTGGAATATTTTTCTTGTCTATATGATTGATCCTGCACCTTTTCAATTTAATCTGTTTAGAAACAAGGTGGGATGATCAGAACTCTTACTCAATCACTGTGTTGGTTTTTTCCCCTTTCTAAATTTCTTTCCTAAGCAATTGATATAGTGATATTTTAATATATTTCCAATAAAACAAAGCCTTTGTTTTTTTCCTGTAAGGAAGGCATAAAATAAATCTGAAATGATGTGGGAATGTTTCTGTTATAGCTGCCTTCATACCTGGTACCCACAGTATCTAAGTCTGTGATGCCATTCAAAGTCTTGAAAAATTTGGGGACATTTAAAAACCTTTGAGAAACTTTAATCTATATTGATGCTACAGTGGTGGTGTAAGCATTAATGTTAATTTTATTCTCTTGTAGGAGAAAAACTGCAATGGTTTCAAAGTCACCTTGACCCCAGTAAAATCGAGTACACAAAGAAGGAAGCTGGTGAACTAATTGAAAAGTAAGACTGGTGTTAAAAACAAGATTTAAAAGCTTGACTTGTTTTTAAAAACAACGTGATGATGACTCAGAGAAGGACTTTGATATATTGCTATTAATAATATCAAGTAGTTGATTTTGTTGCCACTGCCAAATACTGAGAGATGTATATAGTCATACTAGAATAATTCAAATAAGTAGTGTTGTGGGGGTTTTTTTAATTAGTTAAGTATATCCCTAGTTTTGTAGTGTGTGGAGGTCTTTAAATAATTTGGACAGTATTAATCATATGTATTTTTCTGTGACACCTGAACACACAGATTTCATACTACTTACTCCTGAGGCTCCAGTAAATAAAGAAAATAAATTAGAAAATAAATACAATAAGTCAAATCATTTACCAGAGTAATCCCATTTTGCAGGCTTTTTTGTATGACTGCGTCTAGCTTTTATGCATTTTATTTCTTTCAGTTATATGTGTCGGTTCAGTGCTGAATTGGAGCAGATTGAATTACAAAACAGCATTAAAGGCAGACAAGGAAGGCAGCATGGCTCACGAGAAGCAGTCATCAAGCAGACAATGGAACGTGAGAGACAACTCTATGAGGGCTATGGAATAGGTATGTAAAAGCCTTAGAAAGAATTCAGTCCTCACACCAGCTCACAAGGCCAGGAGCTAAGCAAAGTTTTTAGGCATTGTCCTTATATTTTTCTTTAAATAATTACCTAAGTGTTAGGTGCTTGTGCCTCACAGAGTTATTTGGGAGGAGGGCCGTGGTGAAGAAAAGGAGAAAAAAAGAAGGTAGACATCTGACTCATATATTCTACATTTGCCTTTGTGCATCTTCATTAGTACTGTCTTTTCTGTGCAGGCAGATATAACCTATTTTTGAAACTAAAGTGAGCTTTTAATGCACGTGCCTTGAATATAAATTCTGTTCAGCAGCTTGTTTGGACCTTCATTTGATAGCTGGAACTAGGCTGAAGTGAAGCAGCAGTAGTTTGGTGCAATAAGGAAGAAAGACAAAGGGATAATGAAAGTGCAAAATGCAAAGAGTTGTTTGGGGACAGTCAAGATAAGCAGTGAAGTGTTCGTGTTTTGCTCTAACCAATAATGTGCATGTTGAAGCTGAGTGGTGAACTTGACTTCAGTGCTAAAGTATTACCCGGGCAATTGGTTCTTCTAATAGCAAAATATGCAGTGGAACACCTGAGAAATGGACATTATTCTGTAGTTAGGATACAAAGCACAGCAAGGTTTGGGTTGTGTGTCATAGTCCCGGGTCAGCTGTCCCAGCTGTGTCCCCTCCCAGCTCCTTGTGCACCCTCAGCCTCCTTGCTGAGGGCTGGGGTGGGGACCAGGAAGGGATCTGTGGAAGCCCAGCCGGGGAATAATGAAACCATCCCGTTTTCATTTTAACACTGTTACCAGCTAATCCAAAACGCAGCCCTGTACTGGCTACTGTGAAGAAAATTAACTCTTCCCTGGCCAAAATCAGCACACCCTGATAAGTATTGAACAAATCAAGAAAATTAATGGCTTCAAAATTTTGCCAGTGCAGCCTGCAGAGACAGGAATTTAGGAATATCTGTATGACTTCGTGTGTAATCTTTGATATCTTAAAAGGAGGGGGGAAAAAGTAATAGGAAAATAGATTCTGTGATTGTCATCAAACAGCTCGGTTGAAGAAAGTATTCTTTTTGCTTTTAAATATTATTTTTTTTCCTTACTGCTTTGTGGAAAGCTAACAGCCAAAGGCAGTAGGGCTAGAGAAAAAGATTTCGAATGCACAAGCAAAACATAAAAATAATGAAGAAGCTAGAAATATTGTAGGCAAAATTTGAGGTTATTATAGAATTAGTAAGTAAAGCATTCAGAGAGCACAGTGCAACTTCACATAATAAATACACTTTCAAATCATTCATTATTTGTTATCACAGCTGCTGCAGGTTTTGCTCTCTGTCTAGGACAGTGTTCATTCAGAGAAAATAGTTGCTGCTAAGTACTATAGCAACTAAATACTGTAATTAGAGATTGGGCATAAATGGAAATCAGCTGGAAACACTGCTTTTATGCCTCTAGCTCATTATTAATCCTAGAAGCTTTAGTGACTGGAGCTTTTATAACTGACTTAGATTTGTTGGATTTTTTCCCCCCGTTCTTGAACTCAATTATTTCTTGTATGCATGTGCATTTGCTATCAAGGGACTGAATAATATGTATTCTTTTCATTTAGGGAATTCTACTAAAATTTGATGCAGTCTGTTTATATCATAGACTCAATTAGGTTAGAAAAGACTTCCAAGATCATTAAGTCCAACCTTTGACCAAACACCACCATACCAACCAGACCCTAGTACTAAGTGCCACATCCAGTTATTTCTTGAACACTTCCTGGGCTGCTGATTCCTCTATCACTTCCTTGGGCAGCTCATTCCAATGCTTAACCACCCCTTAAATGAAAAAAAACATTTGTCCTGATGTCCAGCGTGAATCTTCCCTGGGTGTAGCTTGAGAGCATTTCCTCTTGTCCTCTTGTCAAGGATATATGTGAAAAACCAATCCTTTACAAAATATAAAAAGTTGTTTATGAAAGTGGTAGACATCCCAAAATATATTTCATTCTTTTTCAAAGTATATTTCACTCTTTTTCTAAACAAACAGTACTGTTACAGGAAACATTATCAGTGAGTGATGTTGTAGAAGGTTAGCAGCTCCTTGTCACTTCTTAAACATATCTACAGTAGTTTTACTGCAGTTTTCTTCCTCTTGCTATAATTTTTGTGTATTTGGGGTTTTTTTGTTTAATCTGGTCTTCCATGTTTATAGCAAAGCTATTGAAAGGCAATGCTAGATACTTATTTATTTATTTGTAACCCAGAGGTAGCATGCTTTTAGTGGAAAAGCATCATAATTATTTAATCTGAACATCATCCATTTTTGATAATTTGCTTCTAATTACCTTGCATGTTCTCTCAGATGCATAATATTAATCTTGGGGGAAAGTGGCTTTTAAAACTAAATATGCTAGTTTTATTAATCAGTTCTGGAGGCTTCACATTACAGGGAAATTAATTTAATTCAGATGAAAGCTGTATCATTTCCATGTATCTGCTAATTTAACTTCTGTACTATTAGCTAGCTGGTGTTTTCTGTAGCGATCATTATTATATAGCTGAATAATTTTTTTGCCTACAGAGCATCTACAGTTTCCTTCTTTCTAACAGGCCGCTTGTTCTTCCTCAAAAGAAAGATAATTAAAGCTATCTGAAAGGGTCAGAAACATTATTAAATATTTATTTAAATCTTTCACTCCTGTTTTGCTAAGCACATATATTGTTGAATACTTTGTCACAGAAATGCCAGACAGTAATCTACTCCCCAAAATACTGTCTCCATTTCTTTTCCACTAACTCCTGTTCCATATTTCTCTCTTATAATTTTGTCTATCTTTAGTTCAGAAAAATACGGTCCGGTGACTTATTATTTTAAAGCAAATGAAGCAGTTCACAAGCAGAAGCAAAAACCATGACATTGGTGCATGCTAAGGAGATGTAGCTGAGTTAGACAAGTGTTACTATTCCAGCATCATTTAGAAAATCAGTTACTGTGCCGTTTATTATTACTTTATTTCTACACACAGTTCTATTCTTAATCTGGCAACTCCATAGGTTTTATTATGTAACATCCTGTAAACACACATGTAAGCGTAGCCTAAAAATTTTGCCACTGCCAAAGCAGTGAAGATTAATTCAGTGCCAAACCTTGGTTTGTCACAGAATCTTCTCTCTTCAGAGTGCCTGCTTTCTCATAATGTTGGTGAGCCCTGGATGATAGGCTAGGTAAAACTGTAGAATGTTCTCTTTGGAAAAGGTCTGCATAACTTTATTTATGATCCATTCAATATTTAAAAAAAAATAAAAGAGAGAAAAACAAATGAAAGGGCTTCATTTGAAAGTCTTGTCATGTAGTCCTGGTTCATCTGACAGGAACTGAACTGTATGCTCAATCAGCGCTTTGATAAAAGGAACAAATACAAGTCTCAGCATGGTGCCACTTCTGCCAGACTCACTGTTTACATCACTACATGCACTACTAGAGGCAAACAGAGCAGCACTGATTGCTCCTTGTAAATTACCTGGGAGGAGGGAAGAACTTCTCTCCCTTGTGGGAGCTGGTTGGCAGTGTGCTGCCACGAGTGCAGTTCAAGGAGCTGCAAAGAAAGCAAGAGCAACCATGGCTCTGTTTCAAGGCTTTACTGGGAAGGATGGACCTAATGTGGCACGGATATTTGGCATGGACTGTGGCCTGGAACCAAGGAATCAGCAGACCAAAAAAGCATTAGGTAAATGTTTCTTTGCCTGGCCTTGCTCAGCTGTGAGCAGTGTCACCTCATCTGTTTACTGAGAATCAGTCTGCAGAACTCACTGTTATCAAATTGTTATCAAAGCATTTTGCATATGTTACTGTTCTTCAGTTGGTAACTTCACAGCCCAGTGTGAAAGGAGGGAATAGTTTTCTGTACAGTAAGGACTGTCTGGCCACCAAGATAAATGGCACAGGTATCATCCTCCTATGTTTTGTAGTAGCAAAATCATCCATGATCCTGATGGATAGCATGATCTCATTTATTACTGTAAAACTTGAGGAAATAGAGCGATGAACAAAGGCAGAACTGTTTGTTCAAGGACAATACAAAAGATGCTGAAATGTCACAATTTTCAGAGCTAAAATAGAGTGAATTTATTGTTACAGAGGTAGAAAACATCTGTCTTGTTGAGAAGCCTGCTGGCTGTGAAATCTGTACAGCTCATTGACAGTAATGAGCTGTTTTATACTGTGAGAAGATGTCAAGGCTCCTAAGGTATAAATCTCCATAAATTAGTGGTGATGTTAAGCACAGGCTGCTTGTAACACTGCAGGACTGACCAAGAAAAGAATGACAATGAATGGAGGCAAAGCAGCTTTAGCACCCTGTCTAAAACTCTGCCTGAGTTTATAACTTACACTGTAGTAGACACATTTTGGCTACTCCAGGAGGTAAAAAGCAAAATTATTTGTTCCACAGGTCTCAATACAAAATACTTTTCCTTCCTTTTTACTAGCAAAGGTAATACAGATTTTTATTATTGTTTTATTTATTTCTATTATTTTGTTTTTTATGATTTGTATACATGTATGGCTGATTTCTTTGGGAGCAGTTTGGTTGAAATGGAAAGGATGTATCTAGCCATTTTGGTTAGAGGCCATTTAGCTCACATTTCTTCCTTTGAAATGAGAGTCACTTGAATAATGTGACACATCTAATAGAATTTAATTTCTTTCCTATTAGAAATCCCAGACATTATGAACAGAAAGCATCTTAAATTTTTCAGGTAGGTTTTTTTTGTTATCACCAATAATTTGTTTATGCAAAATAGTGTTTCTGAAATTCACTTATCCTATGTCTTTTTTTCATTAAAAAAAAAGGAACTTACGCAAAACTGACAAGGAATTTTTCATCTGAAAAAGCAGAGTAGGTATGGCACTGTTGTTTTGGCATTTCTTAGCTCTTGCAAGCTGAACACCTGTGCCACTTACTAATTAAAACATTGGAAGATTTAGATTCAACAGTTAGAATGCCATTTCTGTAAGTTATGTTTTTCTCAACACTCTTAGATAATGTTTTACCTAAAATGCTTTCTTCAGCTGTTCACAGTAGTGCTGGTGTGTGTACATACCAGTTGAAAATCTAATGAATTTACACCTTGTATCCAGTTCAAAGATCTGGGAGCTGTGAAACTTGCTGCTGGCTTATCTGGGCCAGCATGTTGGTATGTCTGGTAATAGATGGAGTGAACATTTTTGCTGACAGCTCTATCAAATGAAATACTTTAAAGGGAAAAAAACCCCAAAACCCAATAACTTAGGAATACTTATGTTGCAAGGAATTATATATCACTGACTTGCAGGGGTGGTATGTAGCCAGAAGTCATTCTTAAAGGGTGTTGGAAGAAAGCCAGAAATCTCAAAGAAGAGAGACTGCTGTATGTATAAATATGCAATTGACTTCTTGAACAGGGACATCAGAGAGACGTGTTGTTGTAAAGGAAAAACATATCTTATTATTGGCAAATACTGTCTTTCCCCTTGAGAAAAATTACCCATGAAATACACTTAGTATAACCAAGAAAGCATTCTATTCAATGAGTATTGGATTTGACTTATATTTAAAACAACCCTTTCTCCTTCATGCAGCCTTTTGAAATAATGCACTCACCATGTGAATTAATGCTTACTAACCCATTGTGTTCTCTTGGAGTCAGTCACACAGCATGTTAACATTTACCATCAATCACGAGGGACTTAAGTGATTTTACATATGCAAATCAAGCATCCAGATGAAGAAACTCTTCTCACCTGTTTTTCTGTTGCTTACCAGCCTGCAAGTGGAATGAGACAAACCTAAAAGCAGGTGGCCAAAAGTAACTGAGGGTATAATAAAAGTCTGTGGCAATAAAGTGAAGTATATATTTTTGTTTCAAAATATCACATTTGAAAGTACTTATTTCTTCATAGAGAAATTGCAGCTTCTGGAGTACAAAATCTGGTGAAATCTTTGGTGCTTATTCATACCACAGTGGGACAGAGGATAACTTAGAAAAGCAGCCTCACTTGAGTTAGAATCCTCTGAGGAAATGTGAATTAACTCTGCCAGTCTTTCCTTTCTATTGGTAATTGGTTCTCACTACTTATTTTTTCTCTTTAAGAGAATGGGATGGTGATCTGAAGAAACTGCCAAACATCAAAATGAAAAAGCTCTCAGCTAGGGATGCTGCCTGCAGTCACCCTGAGGTGACAGATACAGAAGCAAAAGAAGACTTGAGTGACGAAGAAGAAAAGGTGGTCTCTGATGAGCACCAGCAGATTCAAGAGCTGAAACAGTGAAGGGAATTGTAAGAATCCTATTTTAATTTTCACTGGAAACAAAAATAAAATTTAACTATATTTCTAAAGGCTTTGTTAGTTGCTTTTTTTATTATCTGCGTACCTATGGTAAAGAGTAAACAAATATTACTGGGTAGAGATGTATAAACTGGCTAAAATTTTTTTACTATAAATAAATAGTTAAAATCTTAATTGTTTAAGTTTATGTCTTGAAATCCTGACTCACTGAGTACCTTTTTTGTCTAGATTCAGACTAGAGTACTTTGTGATCAGAAATCCTTACCTTTTCGTGGTAATTGCAATTATCTGTTAAACATGAGGAATTCTCTTGTACCTTCTTTTCTTTGAGAATCTGTGTCAGGATCATAGAGAGCTGGAAAAGCTTTAATAAGACACAGAGTATTTTATGTTTTATCATGAGAATTTGAAAGGGTTACTGTCCTTAGCAATCTGTGTTGCAGAGTTCAGATAAAAACTGATCAAAGTCTCTACAGTCTGTTTTTAGATATATCTTAGTCCATATTTTTTCTCTAACCTTTCTGTTGAGAATTAAATTGAAGCTGCTCAGGACTTTTCAATAGGAGGCTTGCTTTATGAAGCAAGTCTTTAGATACTTTTAAATGTGTCTTTCAGGAAAGTTCTTAAGCAGATTATCACTTTAAAAGCTGTAAAATGAATTTTAAAAAAGAGGGGGAAAAGGGCAAGGGCATTAAGTAGGACATCTCAGTGCATATTAGATTGTCTGGGCACAGAAGTCACAGTTGAGCTGAACTGTTTGTATGCATGGTAGTAGTCACAGCTCAGAAGCCTGTTAATTATGTGGAAATAATTAGTCCTGGTGGATGATCTTTCTAGTACATGATCCCTAGTACACTTCTGTGTGCTAAAACCCCAAGTCTTTGTCATAGTAAATAGTGGGCTTCCCGGATTTCTTTTACAGACATCCAGCTGTGTATTTTCACAGCTGTGCAGCAAGAGTTACTGATGAGTGTTAAGTCTGTTAATGTGCATAAAGTTCCTCCCTCTTTACAAACAGGCCTTTTCCTTTATAAGGATATTTTTATAAGGATGTCTTTTATAAGGATAAATTATCCTTTCACGTTATAGGAAACCCATCAGTTTAGGTTATATAAAACTAACAACTGTACTCCTGAAATGATTGTAAAGAAGAAACCTGAATAATTTTAACAGACTTGGATGGGTAATGTAATACATCTTCAGGAGGACTGCAAGTCTTAAACCTGGCTAGAGGACTTGGCCTCTGACACAAGCCACATCTCCAGCACATCACTGCTTTGTGTTTCTGTTTCAGAGAGCAGTGTGCTAAGTTCATGACATTGGTATTTTTATATCTCTGTTAAATTGAGCTGTGTGGTGGGATTTATTGTTTTGATTTATAAAACTTGAGGTGTTAAACTGTGGTACAAGCTGAGCCAGGGCGATTGGATTGAACTAAACTTTGGGAATGTAGTTGTTTCAGTGCTTTGACAGATTTTGCCTTTTGGAAGTTAATTCTGAATTTTTGCTTGTATACAGAGTCTGATGTTTGAAATTGCAAGCAGAAACATTAAGTCACTTTCCCATGACACTGTGTAAAATAAGGAAGGAAAACGAGCAGATAATTCAATGTCTGGAAGGTGTTGTAGTAATTACAGTATATTAGGCTGCCATCCTGATGGCACAATTATAAAGAATGAGATGTTCTATATTCCTTGAAACAATCCAGTAATAAGACTTCATAAAAATCTGGTTAATGTGATAGTCAAATAGGTGAAATTATGTCTTTTTAAAACATTTTCCATTCAGACTTCAAGAACATGTTTATAGATCAGACCTTACTGACTTTTTGAATTTTCTCCCTTGAAGTCCATATATTTTTTGCTTGTTTAGCTGGCTTTTGAACTGTCTTGTTAACCTACTGCACAAGTAATGAAAAAAGAATTGTCTGCAAGTGAATTTTTTACATTGAATTATTAAAAAAGTCATATATAGCTGTCAGATATTCATATTTGAGTTGAAAATAACCTAGACTTAAACTGATGATGTGCAAGACCAATTGATCAGATGAGTTACTGCAGAGTTATAATGTGGCAGTGGGAAAGAACAACACAGATCCCCCGAGAGCCATGTTGTAATTAATTAATTAATTAAATAATTAATAGTGCCTGTGCTGAGAGTTTTTTGTCCTGACTGGCCTGGAGTGGGGGGGGTGTAGAGAGAGTTTTTTGCCTCGCATGTGTTACTGAGACAAGCTGCCAGAATCTCTTCAATTAATTTCATCATCCAATCCAACCAGCTATTAGAGTATTGTTGCATGGTGATGAGTTTCTTCCCTACAGGTGAAAAAAAGACAAATGCTCTCGGGAGTTCTGAATTGTTATTCTGTGTTCTCCAAGATCTAGAAAGTAGATGCTGGTAACAGTGGGAATAAGGAATAGTTATGTGATGTTTGTTCTCTGTTCTTACAAACCTGCTGTGGAGAATACCTTGAAATTCTGTTCTTTTGTAGATAAGGATTTCAGATTTTATTGTTTAATCCTCTTGTTATAATTCTCTGTAATTTACAGGGCTTTTTCTTCTGGTAAAGGATTAATTTTAGGGAAAATTTCATTCTAACTTGTCAAGTACTGTTTTGCAATATTTCTGTGGATTTTTAGTTCTCAACTCAAAGCTTTAATAGTTACAATTATTATTATCATGACTCATGTTAAATATGCAGCATTTCAAACAAAAAAAAAAAGTAATATTTTTACACATAAAGCCACTTTCATACAAGAACTTTGGGGTTCTTTAGTGTACTTTCCAGTTTTTTGCAATGTTCTTACTAGGTTATACTTCATCCAGCCTTGGAGAGCTAAGGCTTCTCTAAGGAACTGGCTGAATTGCATTCAGACTTGCAGCAGCAGCTGACTTGTTAGTTGAGAAATATACCCTATTGATGGTCTCAGCTGGAAAGAACCAGCTGACTTTAAGTCCAGTTGAAATAATGATTTTTTTTTTCTTTCATGAAAACAAAGCAAATGTGATTCAGAAATAAGAAAAACCAAAACCAAACAGAAGATGCTGACATTCTCAAAGCTGCTTATATATATATATATAAATTAATTTACAATTCCTTAGTATTAGAAACAAATTAAGCTATTTCTAAGGGAATATACTTAGAGTATAATTATTTTTTGTTTGTCTTTCAATGCAATAGCATATTTAATCATCTCTGTGATAACACTGCCATAGTGAGCACAGAGTCTGGGACCAAAAATGTGCATGTTGGAGTTGAACTTTTTTTAAAACTGGAGTTTGCTAGACACCTGGCAGATAAGAAAGGGTAGTAAAAAATACCTTTGTTTTTCTCAACAGAAAAAGTTCTCTGCTTAAGGAACCTTCCAGGTGAGTTTTCTAATAAAGGACAATAAAATGCTTGCAGTACAGAATTAAAGTCAAATTGGCTCGTTTGGTCAGTCTCAGCATGATACAATGAATACATTATCTTTCCATCTTCTAGCTCTTCCAAGGGCAAAAATTCATTATGGTTGATTTCTAGGCTTCCCCAAAAGAGGTAAGTTTCATGAAGGTAAGAGACTTTGCAAATGAGTTGTTGTGGTTTATGCTCTGCAGCTTCAGCTGTTGTCCTAAAATCACCTGCCACGGTCCTGTACAGAGTTCTTCTAATGAAACTGAAAATAAGCTGCTGGTGAGACACCATAATGGTCCTGTAATCAACTTCCCTAAGCCTTGACTGCTTGATTGCAAATACTGTCCAATTTTATTAAAATTGGTGGTTTAATATGTAACTAGTGACCTGTTAAAAAATGAATCAAGTTATTAGACTAAATGACAGCATTATTTTAGGAACAGAATTGCTGAATAATAAATTTAGCAATAAGAATATTTCTAAATAAAAAGAAGCATCCTACTGATGTCAGCTCTTATTTAAGTTCACACAGTCAAACCAAGTCACTACCATGCTGATTTGAAAACTGATAAAGTGATGGTGCCCATTGCTAAGATACGAAGTGCTCAAAAAATCTTATCCACTCTATTAAATGAAATATTCTTTTTTCCCAGCTCTCAGAATTTGGTAGCAAACATAGAGGTAAAGTGGCACTTGAAGATTCATTAAAGCCTTTGCCTGAACTTCTAGACTGATTTCTTCTTTTGACTGTTATCTTCTGGGCTCCTGTAAGTAGCAGTCTTTCTTCTGAGAGCCATTAACACTTGGGTTTGTCCCTTTCTGAGTTTAATACGACCCCATCTAAATCCTGCTACTTTGCTTTTCACTTCTGTGCTTTTTGTGAGCCATTGTTAAAGCCTGTTGATCATGTTCACCATGTTCCCAGCCATGTGTATACACAGATGTAATGATCCGTGTTTCATTATAGAAGTATCTCCTCAAATTATTAGTGATTTACTTAGCACGCTTAAAAATTACTGTGACCTATTTTTGGTTTTTATTTGGAATAGTGCTGATTAGTTTATTTTCATATATATTATTTTCTATGTGTTTTTTTTGTTTTGTTTTGTTTTTTTTAAAAAAAAAAGGTCCTGTGATTTAGTTAGTAGCAATTAGAGATATTTGCAAGTATGGAAAGGTCAAGTTTGCCCCAGGGTCCACATTCTCCAGCTGACTGGAATCATTCTGTTCTCAATCAAGGTTATTTTCTGAGCTGTGTCATAGGTAGTGGAAAAGTGGTACACCAGTGTTTTTGACAAGTCCTTTGACAATTTCTTTGACTTTTAGGAAAACTCATGCAGAACAGCCTTAATATTTTATTGGCTGGGATGTGTGCATACAGACATCAAACTAAACAGAAATGTGCTTTGTGTTCTAACAGTACCCTTCATCGAGAGATTCACACTCTTCTGTGCAAAGCAAAAAGGCTTAAGAAACCCCTCTCTTAATTCTGAAACCAAATTTGGCTCCACTTTTCTATATTCTAACAAATGGAAACGAATATATCTTTACTACTGTAACTTCTTTGGTTATGCTGTTTCTTCCGTATCATGCAGGGATTTGTGAATCCATTTGGATTTACATAGTGACCTAGTTAGGGCAGCTTTAAGAAAATGAACAAGTGGCTAGCCTTGGATGTACAGAATGAAATTGGTTAAAACGTTCCTCCTGTGTTTTATTGGTGATTCTTACCAATCATCAGCCATATGATGACTTATTCCAGCTAGAATTGTGGGATTTCAAAACTTAGCCCACTCTCTCCCCAGCTGACAATCTAGGAGAAAGATAAGGGGTAGGTGGATCTGCAGAAAACTAAAATTGGATCTTGGTTGGAACACTGTGTTTTAGTCAAGGTAAGATATTTTCTTTGGTTTTACACTTCACAAAATACACAGGCTTTTGTTACAGTGCAAACATGCAATATTCCTTTCCATTTAAAAAAATGTCTTAAGGGTTTTCAAAAAGGAGAAAAACTCACCAAGTCAAAGTATAAATTAATACAAAAAGGAACAGGATCCATGCTGACAATCTTGAGTTGGTATTAACTTTAAAGTATTTAAGTGTCCAGTCCATGTTAAAGCTTTTTTGTTGGACGTTCCACAATCACTGCTTTCCTTAGGAAGCTTTTGTCCTCTGACCTCCCTGGAGTTGAAACCCAGTACTAATTGTCCATTATTCTATGGATGCAAAACCAGTTGCTTTCTAGGTTTCTCTATAGGGCTGAAGCCAAGTTAAGCAACTCCCAAGTCTTGTCAAGTGTTTTATGAGGTATTTTCCTGAACATTCTGCCAGGATGGAGTACCCAAAAAAGTATCCCCTTGTAGCTTAGCAGGTGTATCAGTATTAAGTAAGCAACTGAGTATTGTTCACCCTTCTTGCAAGAGTGTGGTCTTGCCAATTCATGTTCAGCATGTGATGATGTAGGTAGCAAGCTGACAAATGTAGAATACTGCAGTACTTTGAGTAATTTGTTTAATACAAATACATTTTTCCACAACATTAAGCAGATACATTACTTTTGTTTCCCTTGCCTTCTGTCTTCCAGTACATATTCACCCACAAAAACATACACTTTTTCTTTTGCAAAAGAGAGGGAGTTAAACAAATAACACAAACTTGTAGTTCCAAATATCATAACACAGTAAAATATTTTCATCAGTGTAAGTTTAATTGCATTATTGTAAATTATAAACTGTTTGTTCTGGAGATGGGGAATTACTATTTTTTCTACACAACAAAAATAAGCACTACCTTCAGATAGAGCAGTGTGTGAATGGCACAGTTGGACTAGTCAAGAATCTTTGTAATGCTACTGATAGTCAAAAGTGGTATGTTCATGCCAGTTTGAAATAAACTTTATAATGCTTGTAACTTAAAAACAGGAAAAGAAATGTGCATGTTCACAGGAATGAATACAGGAGTATCTTGTTTAAACTTCCAGTTCTGACCTGACACCAAATTGCTTCTACTTACCTTTATTAAAACTTCTTTTAAACAAGAATGCAGATCAAGCTGTTCTTGCTAATGTCAGCTCAGAGCCAGGTTCTGCCCCTGTGGGTTTAGCCAGGCCAAATTCCACTGTCAGCGTTATTTGCCAGAGCTGCACTGTGGCTACACAGGAGTTTGATATTGTTCTTTATTTGACATGGTGTCTTCATTTAAAAGTTTTAGACTTCATCTTAAAACCTTCAGTATGCTGTTCTGTTTTGCTTGTTTTTTTGTGGTTTTTTTTGGGTTTTTTTTTTTTTTTTTGTTTTGTTTTGTTTTTTCCAGGATAAAATACTGTGGCTAATAAATTAATACAGAAAATTGTACTTTGGGTATGAAACGGTATTGGTTGATAAGGATCTGTCTAGTTTCTCATCAGTGTACTTTCCTCATTACTGAAGACCAGAATCCAAGGCATGGTGGTATGAATAGCTCCTTGCCCTCTTGAAGAGGTTGTACCCTGCTTCAGAAACGAATTCCAATCCTGCATGAAATCCCTGAAAGCTCTAGAAAATCCAGTGCATCTAAGAAGAAAAAGGGATGCACAGGCTAACACTGTAATGCTTTAAAAGCTTAAAGGCTGCTTCAAGCCAGCTGAAATCTCTCTTGCTGGTGACTTGTCTCATTGTCCATCTCAGCAGACATTGCTCCTTTTCCTGCTGTCCACCTTCAGTATTTCCAAGGGAGAGGAGGAATTTCAACTGAAGTCTTTCTGCTTTCTTTTATTTGATTAACTGTAAACTCCGTTGCATATATGGTTGAGTGCCAGAACAGTGTTTGAAGTTGAAGGCATTGGTATAAAAGTTTTCACGTTGTTTTTTCTGTTGCTGACTCTTCAGTGTGTTTTTAAAAAATGTAAAATCTTGGATGCTACAGTTCTGCTTTCAGAATCTTCAGATAGTTTCTTCCTCGAGGTGAATTTTATACGTGTGCAAGAAAAAAACCCCAATGTGAATTACTCTCCAGTAAACTGACAATATAGGGGATAAAGTACTTTCAGTGGGGTCATGATGCTACCACAGTCAAAGAACAAAGCTGGCTAAAGAAGCAGAGTTACTTTCACCTAGTAGGAAACTATTAATTTCAGAAAGCTCTCAATTATCCTTCATAATAATGTTCCTTCTCAGTACGTTTTGCTGATTCCGCAGGTTTATTGTAAACATCTTTCCAAACATTCAGATGCAGTTAGTAATTTTAAGTGCTTGATATCATGAGATGCACCTTTTAATGGGTGGCTTTCAGAAAACCATGCAATTGCAGACTATCTTAAGCATGTGCAGTTACAAGACATTCCTTAGTCATGTCATCATGCTCTGAAGACCTTCTGAAGTCTCCTCCACAACTTTAAATGGAGAAATGATTTGGTTTCTCTTGTCTGTTGTTTCAAATAAGAAGCTGCTACAATTGGAAGTTGCAGTTGTATAGTTTGGAAATTATTTTATATAAAAAGGGTGTGTGCCATTACATGAAAAAACATCAACATTAATCCAACTCACCTGGAGTAACTTACAGCATATAGTGACATGTATTAAGGACCCATTCAAGCACCAAGATTTTGTGTCCTGTCTAGTCAGGTAACAATCACTTAGTCACAGCCAAATTACAAGAGAAATTCCAATACAAAAGAAGATAATGATCTGATTAGAGACACATTTCTTGCTAACACTGCTACTTCTAGTATTCCCTGAGCCTTAAGCCAGTAAACATTCACGAAGGAATACCTAGTATATAAATTTCAATACATCTTAGGCCCAGCAGCCTGGATATTTGCAAGAATGGGATGATTCTGTTATTTCACTGTAAATATTTGAGTATATAAAGAGAATTTAACCAGTAGAAACTTCAAGGCTTCTGTAGAACTCTAGTTCACTTCTAATTGTGGCAGATACCCCTCCTTTAAGTGAATCCTTACTCTCCTGTCCTCATTACTCTGGTTCTTTATTTGCTTTTTTGCCCTTTCACCTTTACTAAATACAAGATTAAAAAAAGAACTTTCAACTTCTTTTTAAAATACACATTATGTTCAGGCCCCAGACTTGTCCACACCAGTACATAACTACTCCGAGTCAATACTTGCTCATGTGTCCTTGTAGTAAACACCACAGCTTTGCAAAGTGAATCACAAAATTGTTTCTTTATATATAATTCACCCTGTTGGACACGGTATTATATCTACATTCATTTATCTATTGCACCTTTTAATGCTATTCACACTTCAATTTTATATGCCAGTGCTCAAAACACAAAATTAACAACTCAACTGTTGAATCTCTAACACCTTAAGTTTACCTGTACAGAAGGAAACCATTGATTTGTTTTTCTCATTCAGGAAGATGAAAACTAGCTTTTTAGAACAAGGAGATAAAAGCTACTGTTTTCTTAAAATATGTAGGTAGGTATGTTCTCTTACATCTACCTTTCTGTATCATGAATCTTAAAAAATAAAACCAAAAGTAGCTTCCATCTTCAGTCTGTGTAATCCTTTTTCAGACCTTTGATAATAAACAATTTACTTCAGTGTAATTCTGCAGTAAACTGCTGTTGGTTTTTTTTTTCATTTACAATTCTGCCTCAATACTTCATGTATCCAATTTATGCCTAATTCACTCCTATAAAGTAAAATAAAACAGTGGAGCTGCTCTTCTAAATGCATATCTATGTATTCTCTCTGTCCTGAATTTACTTCCCTGACATTTAAAAAAAAATATCTGTAGCTTATGGAGACATGAACTTATACTGGTTGGAACTGCTTACTTTTCAAAAATCCAGCCATAGTTAAAAACAACTGGTTCAAATATCCGCAGTTGACACAGCTGCCCAAACACTCAGGCTCCACTACAGTCACATGAAGGTGTTACTGTACGAGGCTTAGAGAGGGAGGGCTGCAATACAGCTCTCTGTACTTTGATTCTGTTAATGCATGTAACTTGCATTGGTACCCTTTGAAGCGCATCTTTGAAAAGGTAAATAGTAAATACAACTTTAGTCGTAAACAGATGAAAGGTTTTGTGTCTTCTGTAAACAAAATCACTGTATCGCTTCTGTTTTCTACTTTCCCAGCCAGCCCAGTTAGAGAAAAAAAAACAAAAAAACCCGAAACAACCAAAAAACACTGTCACATTGGTTTGGCATTGTCTGTTAAACCTGTTCTCTATTGCACTTTCTACCACTTTCACTACACTTGCTGACTAGTTGCAAAACTACACCACAAACGGTCACATTCCATACAGTAACAAGTTGCTTCGCTGCAGCCATTTTCCTTGTACGGTTTTGGTTCTCGTATGGAGTATTTTATTTTTTTTCTTGTTTGGTCGGGGTCTTTTTTTCAACTGAAAAAAAAACAAAAAAAAAGAAAAAAAAAGCGCAGTCATTTTCTACTTTCTTGTAGCATTTGTAGTGTAGCAAACGCTACGGCTGACTCTGCAAGGAAGAAGCCACGGTGTCCGTGTCAAACCGGCATCACCTCCGACGTCGCCTCTTCCGCCGCCGCCGCCGGCTGAGAGTAAGTACCTGTCTGTGCCACCGGCACCACCACCACCGCCTCCTTCACCTCCGGGGGCTGCGTGCACGGTGAGCTTTTCTCCTCCAGTTTTTTGATGGTGTCTGGGCAGTTCTGAACAAAGATCACTCTGTTGTAGGCTTTCAACCTGCGCCACAGCTGGACGTAAACCTTGCACTGCACGTACATGAAGACCAGGCCTCCCGTGAATCCGATGGCCACCACAACGAGCTTTGTCCAAAACGGCCATTCGAGGACGCCTTGGAAAGAGAAAGGTTATGTTACACACTGAATATCAAGCACTGAGTTTCAGTAATGTGCTCAGAAAAGAAGCTGCTTGCTAAGAATGCCTGGGTATGGACACGCTATTGGGGCAGCTGTGGCTCTAGAAAATAGATGGGGTTTGCTATTCCATAGGCTGGCCAAGAAAACTGCCTCTAGAATAGGAAACTGCTTCCCACTTTTAGCTGATTTGACCACCATTTGGTCAAATAACTCCACTCTCAAAAGCTTTCTTTCAGGATTTCTTCCACCTTTTAACATCGAGGACAGGCTGATACTGCTTCTATGGTAATACAGGAAGCATCTTTTCTATTAACTGAGTATGGGACAGAGAGTATTGTATCTTTCATTTTTTTTCCACGATAGCCATGTTTTCAGACTTGAGCTTTCTTAGGAGAAAGAAAGGTCCGCTGAACCTAGACCTGTTTCTTCAAGCAGAATAAATTTATCTGAAACTTGATTCCCTACCACTGGTGCCAAATAAATTCGAGAATATTTTTAATATATTTTCAGTTGGCTTTTCTATAAACCAGTGTCAAGCGTTTAGCAAGTAAAGGGTTTGCATCATATACTTCCCTAAAGAGGAAAAAAACCCCAACCCTTTAAATAATTTGAGATATCAATTTAAAATGGGATTTTTAAACTCAGAATATTAGCAAACAGTACTAGTATTATTCAGGGCTTTCAGTTTCTCTCCTTCTCAAAATATGTTTATAAAGTGTTTTTTCTCCAGTACTTACTGTCTTTGTGTTGGCAATTCCCATTTAAAGAGAGAACATGGAGAAGAAACCAAACTACATATATGTCCTTTGTATTCCCCACAAATACATGTTTGCTTTTGTACAAGTATTCCCCCCTGCAACAAGCAAATTTTTAGGGCAAAATCGTCCTCTTCACACTTACTTCTACATGTTGTCAGTAGCTCTACTTTGTCCATTTTTTAGTGTAAAAAATCAGCCATTACAAATATTGAATGCTATGCAAATCATAAATACTTTTTGAGCCTACCAGGAATAATTAACATGATTCTTTTGCACTGTGTGTAACAACAAAAAACCCTGTTAGCTGTTTTGTTATTTAAATTTAGCTAATCTACAGGAATAGCTTCCCCTTTGTAATGAGTAAGGTGATGGAGTTGTACTCATAAATAGAAGTTCAAAGCCATTCCTAGTCCTGTCCTTTGGGCCAGGTTTTTGAGATGAAAAACAGGGTTACCCATTTAGAAAGAATTCAAAACAAGACTTTGTAGTGTGCATTCATCTGTGACTTACTGAGGCTTGTTGCTTATTTTCCTCTCTGAGGCAAGAAAGGCAAGCATCAGGAGTATCATCAAATATTTATCTAACTAGCAAAAGGCACAAAGCTCCACCTGGTTTGTTTTCCATGTTAACTTTGGAATTGAACACAAACCTTTATTCCTCTAGGGTGCTTTAATTCAATTCAGATCAAAACTCAGAAGCTTTTTATCATCATGATCATCTTTAAGACTAAATTTAAGACCAAATAAACTTAGATTGAAAATAGAAAATAGTATTTAAATTTAGGATATATTTTCCATATACACTAAGTGTGGCTTCTACTGACATTAAGCATGCATTTTGTTACACATGTCCAGTTGGATTTTCAGTATCTCTGCAGATGGAGACTCCATGGCTTCTCTGTTTCTGTAACCAACAAATACAGCTGGAACATGGACATTCACAGTGAAATTCCATTCAAAGGACACAGGAATGGCTTTCCATGCTACTCAAGCCCCAGATGAAGGACTAACACCCAACTGGAAAACAGTCTCTTGGAAGCTCCCATTAGGAAGGTTGTTAATGAATGCAGAGGCTCTATCGTACTTCCTATCGAGGTTCAAGTGATCACTATAAATAAATTGCTATTTAAGGACCTGAACTTGCACTGAGCTGTTTGAACTTGACTCATCTTTCTGCCTGAGCTTTAGAATCACCTAGATAATGGGAGATTAACCCAGGAAGAACCGGCAGGCTGGTTAAGCTGTTGTAATGATCACACAGAGTTCTCTCTGCCGGGGCATAAGGTAAGATTTTCATACTGATGCATTCAGAACTTCTGCATTAAAGCCTCTGGTGCAGGCATGTGAGCTGTTATTTAAGAACAGAATTTGACCTGTCACAGAGCTGCTTTTCAAAGCCAGGCACTGCGTTTTATCAGCAGCATTGAAGAAGGTAAAAGATACTTACCGTTATCATTGCCTTGTTTAATTTCTTCAGCGGTTCTGTCAATTAAAACATACAATGACCAAACAACACAGGTAATTGCAATTATATGGAACGTGACTGAACACACAATTTTTCTCCTCTCACTTGTTGTCATCTGTAATTTCTCCCACTGAAATAAAAAAATAAAAAAAAAAGATTAAAAAAATCTGACTGGTGAAATTTTACATTAAACTGATTAGGCCATTGTGGCTCTTTCTGCCAAAAACACAAGCAGTAATAAAATTAACAAATCATTTAGTTTTGATAATATACATACTAAAAAGCGTTTTGGTAATATGCACTGTCCCTGTGAAATTCACAATGATCTAATTTTCACAGATTCAGAGTAATAAAGAACACTGTTCTGTTTCTGTCTGCTTGTGAACTGTATCCCTAAGTAATTTCATTACTGTACAGCCATAACATGTTAATAGACAGGTAAAAAGATTAATGATTGGTTTAAATTGACATTTCTGGGAGAAGAAAAAGCCCAAACATTTGTTTGCAATATGTATTAAAATTACAGGAATGCAGTTATGCAACAGTCCTCCCATAAAATAAAAGCACAGGAAATGCAACCACATTGAGGATTAAATTCAATAAACTCAAAAAGATGATTACATGGAAATTATCATGTATATGATAGCAGCCAAATAGCCTCAATAATGCAAGGAGGATATTCCAGGCACGTGTTTGTGAATTATGGTGCTAAATCCTGGCTTAAGTTAAGGCTATTTTAAGATGAAATAGGCTATTCCCTACAACTGAACAATGCAGCCCTTGATGCGAATTTTTTTAACCTCACTTGTGACGTGGGGTTTTTTTTTTTCCAGCACTTCTTCAAAACAAAACCCTTCTCTCTTCAAACATTTGCCTTTGAAAACAGAGTAAGAACAGGGCACTTGAAAGAAAAGCGCCTCAATTCTGACGGATAATCTTGGAGTCAGTGCTGGCATGTGAGGAAGGAAAGCAGAACGGAGCGTGAGATGCGAGTGCCACCTCCCTGTGGCTCTGTGAACACTGGACTGAGCTGCAGCCAGCTCGGTGCCACAGCACTGCTGCCACCTGCTACGGCTGGGACAGCAACCCCAGCCTCTGCAGAGCACTGCACATTTACTGCCAAGCTGTGACTTTGTTTCCCTTGTTTAGGTTTTTGGATCGTTTGGGTTTTATTAGTTGTTTTCACTGTCCAGGATTTTTTAAAATTTTGTTTCCAGGAAATAACAGAATTTTCCAAATTCCTGAAGGCTAGAGCTGGAGATGCCCTCCAAGCTAGATGTTTAGCCTTTAACCTGAACCAACATACCCATTCTACTCTGAACACTCTTTGCTGTCACGTTGTGTTTCACAGGAGCACAACTGCAGCAAAACCTGAGAAGGGTCAGTGAGTGCTGTGCCACCAAGGGGAATAACTCTCAGAAATACTTCCTCCTGACTGCAGAGCAGGACATACCAAGCCAAATAAGCTTCAGTCTTAAATGGCGGTTAAATCTTACCTGTTTCAGAGCTGTTGTCTCAAAACACAATCTCTAGAACATTTTCTTGTCAAAATTCTATGAATCACAGAATATTTTGGGTTGGAAGGGACCTTAAGGGTTCAACGCCCCTGCAATGAGCAGCAAGCAATTAGCCCAGCTTGCTCAAAGCCCCATCCAACCTGAGCATTATGTTTCCCAAGATGTGGCTCCTACCACTTCCCTGGGCAACCTGTTCCACTGTTTCACCATTCTCATCATAAGTTTCTTCTAAATGTAGTCGAGATACACAGGGGGTTTTTTTGTTTAAAATCATTATTACTCCTTGTACTACTGTAACATGCCCTGCTGAAAAGCTTGCTCCATCTTTCTTACAGGTCCAATTTAGGTTCTGGAAGGCCACAATGAGGTCTCAGAGCCATCTTTTCTCCAGGCTGAGCACCCCCAACTGTCAGCTTTTCCTCACAGGAGGGGTGCTCCAGTGCTCTGATCATTTTTTGGGGCCTCTTCTGGACTCTCTCCAGCATGACCTGGGTGAGCAGCCCAGAGCTGGATATGGCAGTCCTGATGGGGAATAACTTCTCCCAGGCTTCATGTACACAAAGCATAAATAACTGTTTATAAAAATATAAATATTTCCTGAGTAATACACAAAGAGCCAGAGCCACTGGCTTATTAGCTGAGAACTCATTTCAGTTTCTGATACATCTACTTTTGAGTGAAAACTATGCTTGCTGGGTTTTGTATGGCAGTCTAGAAAAATGGGAGATTTTAAAAAAGGGATTTGGTATTCTTTTAAGTAATAAAACCCAAAAAACTTTATATTCATTATAGTTCACGTAGATAATCTTCAGTGGTCAGACCAAACAGTATGTGGCACTATCAGAGTCTTACATTATTACAGTCACCAGGTTACACAGCCTCTGACCTGGAGACTTTAATTCTTTTGCAGTGAAAATTCAATTCAAGTCTTGTAACAGACTTCCTTTGCAAAGAAAGAAACCTTGTTTTTGCCCTGATGGAAGGAAGGGTTTTACCTTAACCCTCCACTTACCTGCGGATGCTTTGTGAGAGAGCAACACCGAACATAATGAAGAAGGATTTGTTCTTAGAACAGATGTCTGTTATCTCAACTTAGATGCTACACCATTGTGGTTGGAAAAAAGACTGTAGAATTTTCATTTGTCCTGTATATGTACAGTCTCTTTATAGCAATTTTACTCTCTAACAAACTCAAAAGCCTTAGTGTAGGTCTGAATGCCCAGTCAAAGACAAATGCTGATCCCATTAGTCTAAATGAAAACATTTTGTAGGTGGAAAAAAAACCCCAGACAACATCAACCAACCAACAGGCAGGATAGGTAAATAAAGGTTCAAGCTCACAGAATTCTGCTGAGATTTACAAGAAAGGTGTCTCAGGAGGGGAAGCCAGCAGAAATTGACTGAAGCAGGCCTTTTTTGGTAACATCCCATGAACAAATCCAGCCAGAAGGCAAGCCAAGGCCTACTGGACTGTGCTCCCTCCAGACAGCCTGCACTGTCTGCCTGCCTGTTTAGTCTGTCTGTCTGTCTGTCTGTTCTATCCACACACACCTGACCACGCCAGACAGAAGGTGGCTGCCAAGACACTGAGAGAGGTCACCAGGGCAGGGGTGATTATGGGACTGGAAGACTGTGCAGAATATCTCATACTCCCAGTCTGGGATAGAGGAAAGGAATAAAGTCCAAGGACAGACTCCGTCTATCATGGATGGATACCTGGGAACATTTTACAGTTCTTAGTGTACCCCAAAGCTGCTCTTTTGTTTTGCCCTGCCCTTACTGTAGTCACAATTCTCTCAGCTATGGTGATGGTGGGCTGAACTCAGAAGGTAAAATTCAATTAAACTGTGCTGTACTTCTGATGATCCCAGTGATAGCTGACGTAACTTCCCCCTCCTACTCATGCATTTTAGGTTGGCTGAATAGAGAGAACTTTGTGACTACTGTCATGCTCTACTAGATGAGTGATGTTAATAGATGAGCCAGCAATTTATGTTGTCCTGGAGCAGAAAAGTGCAATTCCCTATTTTAGGATTTTTGCAATTAGCTTATATAAAAAAATGTACCATTAGTTTTAGCACAGACTTGCTCAGACAAAAGCACAGTTACATGAAATAAAAATTGCTTTAAAATACATAACAAAGGATGAGACAACGATATACTGAGCAATGAAAGCATCAGCCCCTTTTACTTGTACTTTATAGTCCAGGACTTGATACAGCCTGAAGTTGTGTGGGGGTGTTTGGCAGGTGCTACCTTTCATGTCACACAGTGCATTAATGCCTTCTCAACCTCTGATAAATTCATCCCTGCTGTGTTTTGAAGCTCCTGCCGTTTTCATGCCTTTCCACATTCATAATAGCAAGATAAAAATAAATTGTGTGATGTTTTATTATCTTGATCAGTGATCTCCAAGAAAATACAGCAGTCGGGTTGATTACACCATGACATGCCACGGATGGAATATCAGATGCTTCCAAGAACAGACAAACAGCACAAAATTAAGTGCACAGATGCAATTTTCTTCGGAAACTTAGATGTTAATGCTCCTAAGGTGCTTTAGATATTGTAACGAGAGAAATAATGGAAGACCAACAGCTAGAGAGGAGACATTTATAATGACCTGCAAATTACTGAGTCACTAAATTCATAGAAAAACCTGTTGCTTTTGCCCAGCCCCCTAAAAAGCACCCCTTCACTGTTGTACATCCAATTGTCACACCAACGGATTCTGCAATCCTGGCAGCAATGCAAACATTGGAAATCATCAGAGATGCAGATGGTTTCATGTCCTGCTCAAGTGCAAGCAACCACATGAATATAATGATGCCTCACAGAACAGGCGTGCCAGAACACTCTGTAACATCCAACCAGAACCAAAAGACCTTTCAGCAAACAAGTTCAGAACCAAAAGACCTTTCAGCAAACAAATCCAAAGTGTAACCGTATGTGTCGCCAGCAGAAATCCTGGAGTGTCCCCAGCCCCCTTTTTATTTTCTGAACGAGTTTTCCGAGCCTGTCGCTTGCACTGAGCCCTGAGAACCACTGGAGGGAGGTAGGACACTGCCTGACTCACAGACCCTCCACCAAGAATGGAAAGCAGCTGGATTGCAAATAGGATCAGAAACACTCCTCCCGCCCCAGCTACTATTTACAGCTGCTTCCAAGACTCAACGTGCACCTCAGCTGGAATTCCTGGGCTTTACTGACAGAGAAGTTTGGAATAATCTTTAAAGTGGCAGCTGTAAAGCTATACCCTGGTCTAGGTTTCTACCGCGCGCTTTGCCTTTTGTTTCCTTTAAGACAATTTCACTCAGAAAGCGTCAGAGAATGGTAACTGATTTCAAATCCCACTCTTGTAATTGCAAAATGTAGTCATGAGTTTTCTGAGGAAATAAAAGAAATATATATATAAAAAAACTCCAAAAGCCAAACCCTAAAACATACGGGGAACTTTAAACCATATGTAGGCAACCACTTCCCTTTCCTGTAACACAGTTTAAGAAAATCTCTCATATTTATTTTAAAGGACAAAAATCTGCCTCCCTGCATGTCACTTCTAATAAAAGCTTGATTAATCAATATGTGGCCAAAAAAACCCAAACAGATATTTTCTTTAGTATCTTCTGAAAACAGTCACTGTGAGTGCGGGGATGCTGCTTCACATCCTACATTCCAACACAGCCTCTCTGCTTAACAGAACCAAAATCGGAAATTTTAATTCCCTCCCTCACATTCTGCTTTCTGCAAGGTGGTTTCACGATGGCCCAGTGCAGAACGCAAAGCTCCACACTGCTCGCACCAGAGCTGTCTCCACACCTCACAATGGCAAACTCTGCTGCTTGTGCTTCCTTCCCCCACCGTTGCAGATCTGCTGTCTGCCTGCTCCCAGCCACCGCTCCGTGGCCGCCAGTCTCCTCTTCTTCGTGGCAATATTCTGTCACACTGGCTACAGATTTTTGTCTACACACATGTCCTGAGGCAATTGCAGCTCTACCGTAGGTTTGAGATCCACACCTCTGCAGATGAACGTCTCTCTCCTGCAGGGGCTCAGCACTGAGGGCCCTAAATATCAAAGGTGAAGTTAATGGGCTGCTTTGCAACATGTGATGAACGGACTTTTAAACTCCTGGGCATTTTCAGGAACCCTGTTTTAAAAGCTGCATGTGAGGAGGTCTGACAGGAGAATCTGGTATGGATGGGGCATTGCTAATATTAAATATTTTTGGTGATATTTTTCTCCCTACCCATCATTTAGCAGAAAAAATTACTATCTGTATAATGTCATTATACAGCTGGAAGGATTTCTGCTCTCGCCTAGAGCTAAAGTCACGATGCAGTATTTTCTGAATTCTTTCTATAGTCTAAAGAAATACCTTCAGCTCCCCTTTATCTTAAATTAATTATGCCTGCAAAATAAAGGCTAAAATTACTTACTAGAGGCTATTGTAGAAACTGCAATCTGCACAGAGACTAAAAAACACACACAAAAATGAGTTGAGTTTCTTATATCAAACTTTACCCGAAGGGTTTAGCCAGCACTTTTGAAAATGAACTGGTATGAATGTATGCTGAAGTGAGCTGAGCAGTGAAGATGCCAACAGTCTGAACATGCAGTTCAGGGTTATTTATTTTACTGGGAGGGTTTTGTGGTCACTTGTTGCAGTACTAATTGGCTCAGGCTCCACAGTGAGCTGTTCACCGCTATCAGCCGACCAGCTGGAGGAAAGCAGCTGCCATGGTAGCTTGCAGAATGGAATTTGTTGCAGTGCATGGAAGAGGAAGAAATAACAGTAATAAAGGACAACAGGGCTCCACTCATGTTGGGAGAATAAAATAGCCTTGCAGAAATTTGAAGTGATCGTGAGAGATGAGACTTCAAAGGTTGTCATTTGAATAAAAGCCTTCTGGGCCTCTCAGGGCCATCTAAACAAGATGTGATTACAGCCTGTACCGTGGGGACTGTGTCTTAAAGGACAAGGCACCTGTCCTGCTCCAGAGGGAGAAGTGCCCCCAGACAGTGCTACAGAATGAGCCAGCTGCAAGAGAAAGGTTTGGGCCATGAAAACACCTGTGCTCTCTTCCCCAAACACACCCAGGGAGAAGTAAGAACTGAGCAGGTTCACAGAAAATACAGAAAACATATCTGTCATTTCCTTTTTTCAAAATAAGTGCCCAAGAGAAGAAACTCTTGCAAGGATCAAGAACAGAGGCCATAATTAGACATGTTAACAGGGAAATAAATGAATTTTTAAAATTCCACATCACCTGGGATGGTCCTATGGCCCTATCTATAAACAACCTTACCTCGATCTAGTTAGCTCATCAGATGTTCTAGTACAGATCAGTGTCTAGCAAACTTGACTGAAGTTTGCTCAAAATCTCTCCCTCGATAGATTTCTGTCTCTAGGAGATAGGAAATAAACCTGGCTGGAATTCAAAAGCATGTCTGTGGTGTATTTAAAACACCCATTAAAAATTTTAAACTGAACCAGAAGTGTGTGCATTTCTAAAGAAAACCACACACTTTAATTCACTTTTTTGTGATATGCATACCTAGACTAATAAAAGAAACAGATAATGAAAAAATCTCACTTTGATAAACACCTTAAAACTATCATCTGCAAAGAACTAATAATTCACTTTTGTCACAACCAACATGGCACATAATTTCTTTTTTAAATGACAATTGAAACAGCTGGACTTAAGTGATATAATCAGTATGCACTCTTCACAACCTCACGGAACTTTTAGCTGCGTATGACATTAATTAGCAAACCCTTAAAAAATGTAAAAGAGAAATGTAGAAATTAGGAAGTGGAAAAATTAAGTAATTCAAGAATATAATTTCTAAAATGAAGTAGCTATTTTTGCAATATGAAAGTCGTGTTGAGTATACTTGTCATTTACCAACTAAAAGAACGTCAGTACCTGCATCCTAATCATCCCAACACAGACAAAGAAAACCAAACTGAAACAAAAAAAAAAACCCAAACAAATTAAGCTTACCAAACCCTATGCTTTGGAAATACAGGACCTCACGTCCCTCTCATCCAGTGCTCTGTCTCAGATAGAGGCTAACAGCAGATGCTTTGGAGAGACGTGCAAGAAACCCTGTGGAAAGTAATGATAGCACGATCTCTCCATACTGGGAGTCTCTGTCAGCTCCTGTCTGCTAGAAATTGCTTTACATCAATATATAGAATGCAGAAGTACTCCACAAAGTGTTTACTTTCCAAGTATCTTCTCTGAACGCTGAAAAAACATTAACCAATCTTCTGTTCAATAGAACCTTCAGTGCTATTATGAACTCCTCTTTCAAAATTACTTTTTTTTCCTTGCCTTGTAAGACCTTTAAGAAAAAGATCATTATCTCTTCAAGCACAGTACACTTCAGCCACCTTATCTAAAAAATAATGCTGACAGAGAACTGCAGGTAAAACTTTAAACCACTGATCAGGAGTGAACTACAATCATAATGGAGACCTATGGGGAATATCTGGTACTAAGAACAAGAGGCACACAGCTAGAACTCTAGAAAACATTTACTTCAGCCCTTATTACTCAAAAATCAAAAAAGAAGCTACACGTTGGCAACCCATGAAGAAACAGGGACAAAAGGGGTAGAATCTATGTCTCCATTAACTTTTATCACAGTCAGTCAAGAACAGAAACAGATACTACTGTTGTCTGCTCTCCCTACAGTATTTCTATGATCATTCTGTCTAAAGGATCTGGTTTGTCACTTTTGTTCTCTTTGCAGTTGTCAGATCCTGCCTCTGTCTACTCTGTATTTCCAAAAGAGCACCATATCTGATTGAAGGCATGGCATTTGCTCCAGTCACTAAGTAGCAAATACCTTCAAATCACAGTCTGGTTCTCTAACAACAGCTCAGACACACACAGACACAAAGAAAACCATTGAAAAACTCAGTCAGTCAAACTGCCATGCCACAAGAGCACAGAGCACAGTTTTGCTGAGATTTCCCTTTCTGACCAAAGCAGGCAGGGCTGCTGCATTTCGTGGTGTCTGTTCTATAGGCAATACAAAAGCAGCCATGGCATAGGCTCAGTGGTGGATTTGAGATGGATTCTGCTGGGGTCAAAGCAGCCCCGAGTCCTTTCTCCACTGCAGGAGCCATAACAAACCATCTCCCAACAGTGCCCGAGTCTCTGTCTTTGAATACCAAGCAGGATGGGTTTCCTTTGCACAGCTGAGGGTTCACAGTGTGATGGACATGGGCAGAAGGCTCCAACAGCATGGCAGAGATTGGAAAAGGAGAGGAATTAGAAAAACTGATCCAGCAACACGCTGGAGACCAACGTCCTATTACATAGTTTTGTATGCCTCTCCCCTTCCTTTAGTTCTTCAGTCATGTCCAGTTGAAGGAAATTTCTCTGAAGATCTTTTGCTTTAGGCACCTAAAACAAGCTGTAGAATATGATCACAGTTTTGTTAATCTGTACTTCAGTCACCCTCTCTCCAGTATTCATACCAGTGCTTAATTTCCTCTACTTCAAATTGTCCAGCCTGCTGAGAATCAGTTAAAATTTTTAAAAATATGTCGTTTGGTTTTAATGTCTTTGTTTGCCAAAACCCCGGTATTTAAAAATATTATTCTTTAAACATATCCTTTTTTTTGCAGCTATGTACACAGTATCTACACATATATCTGAACTGTCATGTGACAAAGATTAAAAAAATGAGCTGATGCTTTTAATTATCTATAAATATGGCTTTAGGAAGAATACCGACTTTCCAATGAACAACTACAGTTGCATTCTCTGTCTTTTAATTTTTCCACAAAAGATGTCCTTTGGATCCAATTAAACAAAAATAAAATAAAGGAAAGTTGTGCTGAGGAAAGCTGTTGTAATCAAAATAAAGCTACAGCCTACTGCTCTAGTAAAGAGCTGAGGGAAGCTATTCATTTTGAAAAAAAACAGGAAATTTTAATTTTTTCCCAATAATTTTTAAAAAACCCTACAGAAATGAAATTAAATTAACCAAAACCACCAAACCTGACTAAAGTAAAAGTTATTCCACTTGGTCATAATTTAGATCCGTTACTGGAATTTCTGTGTTCAAAAGAACATCACTGTGTTAAAGAAAAGCTAATTTTAGCATGCATTCCACCAATAAACAAGCATCTACCTATGAACAGATCACATCAATGGGTTGCAAAATAAATTTGAGGCAAATAACAACTGTAAAATGGTATGTGTTAATTATGTGACAGATAATTACCTGCATCAATCAGAGCATGAATAGCAGCCCTCTCCCATGGGAGCTGGTAAAGTTGCTAACTTCAAAATTAAATAGTAAAAATGGCAATTTTAAAAAATGCCGTGAATAACAATGACTGGTTTAGGTCAATGCTTGGGTTGATTATGCTCTTTTAATTTCATATTGCTAACTATACATTTTGTGTCAACATCCCATTTATGCTTCATTTCTAAAGCCAGAGATTCTCTTAATTCTTTTCAATGCTTCAGCTTCCCAGTCCCTCCTCAGCTATAAGTACTCATGAGGTCAAGCTGTAAAACAGAACACTGAAAGGGCTGAAATTAAAAAATGAAAAGGAGACCCTGAATTCTTAAAAAATAAGAGAGAAGCTGATGAACTGCAGGAAGGAGTAAGGCTCTCTAACTAAAATGGGAATCAAATAATTTGATCCAAGTTGTCTCTGTAAAACAGCTCAGATCATACTGTTTGTTTCAGCCTCAGAAAGTACAGAAGATTTATGCCTCCCAGAGCTCACATTCATGGGTCCATGCAATAACAGGAGTGGATAGTGGATAGCAGTACTAATACCCAGAGCTGAAATCCCCTCTGCTTTTGTTAATGCTACTGAGCAGCAGAAGCAGCCAATTTGGATATTGGCTGCTAATTTAATTAGAAGAGGACACAGTTTTCATTTCATTTTCTGGTGTCATATTTTCAATTCTCTTCTTAAAATAATGCAAGTTCAAAGCAATGACCGCCCAAACATCTTGCTCTACCTCCAGGAAGGATGCTGCACATGGGGGTGTCACAGCAAAGTACCACAGTAAGATGGCTTTTAACAAGTCTAAGGGTATGCTATGATGGTTTCAAGGTAAGAGGCACAAGAATCTTTTGCCAGAAGTCCATGGTAATGGGAACAGCTGTGTGATTAAAGCTGTGTTCTGAATGAAAAGAAAGACGTATGAAGATGGCAAGCTAGCACAAATTCTACTACCATAAGAAAGGGAAGCTCTAGCATTCTTGTGGCAGAAAATGCAAGACAGCATTATTCTGTGAAGAACAGCATGCTGTCTATATACAGATAAATTAGCAGTAATGCTCTATTGTCCTCAAAAATTAAGAATACAACTGTCTGAACAAAGTAGTCCCTTGCATCCCTGAGGCATCACAATAGGATATAAATGCTATAGACTCATTTTTTTCCTTACAAGCTTTAATATACACATTTTCCCTTGAGCCCCGAGTTATTTGCTATAATGACGTGATATCCAACGAGAAAGTAATAGCTCTGTGCCATTGTGCATAGTGGTGAAGTGTCTGACCCCACATATTGCAGGCAATTATTTGAGCCTACTGATGTTTTGAGACAGTTTACTGGAAGAAAGATAACACTGGAGCAGGTTGCCTTGACGACACTATGTAGCTGCACCAGAAACCCAACAAAAATGCAGGAACTCCTTCTATGTTGAGGACTGCAAAAATATTCATCAAATTGGGTCAAAAGGGAACTAGTCCCACAGTAAGTCCTATGCAATATTTGAAATCACTGCTTATCATGAGCATTATTAGAAAACCGACAAGAAAGCCAGGCGGTTCATACCTCAGAGCACAGGGCAGTAAGAACTGAACAGCAAGCAGCACAATAGTGACTGCTCAAAAGTTTGGGGTTTTTTCATGTGACACTCTTCTGGTCACGTCTGGATCTGAGAGTTTACTCTGGCTGAAGTAGTTTCTAATGGTGAACACTTTTGATTTCGTATTGGTGTATCACAAAAATTCTCTGCAGGTTCTATGGCTTTTGGCAGTGATCACCATACTCTTAAAAAAGAACTGTAAATATGAATTACTAAGCTACCATTGATTCAAAAGTTAAAAAAACACCCTTAATGTATTTTGCCATCACTGAATGTTTCAGGAATGCTAAGAGATTTTTTTTTTATATCAGCATATAAGGAAATACAGAATACAAGAGGGGTAAACACTTAGAAGATATTTGTACACATCCAAACTAAGTATGATCAAGTTTATTTCATGATCAGTATTTGCTTTGCTTCTGTTTAATTTAACAGAAACACGTCACTCTGTACTAAAAGAACATTCCCAGTCCTCTATTTTTTAAAAGGCATGAATTCAGATGCCCTTTCTATCAGAAAGAAAATTAACCTCAACTGCTACATAATGCTTCTCTAAACAAAAAAAAATTTACTTGCTCCTTAATGACCAAGAGCAGCCACGTGGTAACAATGTGCACTACTGCTTATGCCTCACATAAATAAGACTTCATTTGTAAATCGTTTCAAAAATAAACTGGGAGAGAAAATAACCATCTCTGACACCACACAATAATCTGCTAGAATGATACATCAAAGTAAAACATTTCATCAGATACTAGTCTTAAATAGCAAAATTTAAATACAAAAATTACTCTGAAGCATAGCATGACACTTTTGAGGATATCCATCTAAAGACATTTTTGTGTTTAAAGCTCCTTTTAATTTGACATTAATCCTTTTCATACTCACTGTATTTTCATTCAATTCCCATTTCTACTAGTCTTCAAACACCAAATTCAAGAGATATGAAATGCAGGTGTTCCTATCTAGGATTGCATCGTTTTTAGAGAATAAATGTTTTTCTCAGGTTTAAGCTATTATCTGAGAGAGCTTAATAAGGAACTCACACAAGCCTCTTATCACTTTCTAATTCCTTCTGTGATAAAGTCACCTTATAAATTCTGCATCATGGATTGCAGATGCTAAAAGGCAAAGCTACAAACACAACTGTATTATTGATAATGACAGACAGATGTAACAGAGACCATGGGAAACAAACCAGAAACACTAGTCTATATTTATCTTGAGCTGAGTAATTAGACCTGTCCAAATAAGTGAAACACTTGCAATGTCTGTTGATCAATGCTTAAAAGGATTACCTTGATGCAAAGGCTCCCTAAAATTATTAAACTGAGATTTATTTGATGTCTGGTGCTTTCAGGGATTCTCTAATTAAATAACTGTTGCACATTGGCACAAACCTATTGATTTAATGGTGATTATCCTAATTTATGTTAATTTAGTATGTTCTACATTGTCACTTATAGGTGCTAACAGATATGGCATGATATTCCAAAATAATTGTGCTATAAAACCTTGGACTTTGATAAAAAATCTGTGATGAAACATTGAGAGTATGTGAAAGGCTGAGGCCTTTAATAAAATAAATACATAAATAAATATGGTAATTTACTATTGAATTAAATAGTTTGTTTTATATTTTAATCATGCTTTTGTGATTCTGCGAAATGCAAAACTATGGATTCCTGTAATTAAGTTTGGTAGTATGAATTTTTTTTTCCCTTCAGGAGACCAGCTGTAGGAATTTTACAAAGACATTACGATAAAACTCACCATAATGAAACAATGCACAGTCAGGAACCAAACTTTAGAATCTCATACATTGAGTGATGAGAGAGATATTAAAAAATAAAAAAAATTGGAACTGGTTAAGAGATGTGACCCTTCCACCTGTAGAATGTCACTTCAAAGCCAGGTCCAATGGAAATTGCATCATCTGGAGCTGGACAGAAACTTTCCCACGAGGGGAAACAATTTCTTTTGCTTTTTTGATAAATTAGTTTCTTATGGAATTGAATAGGCGCTCCTTTCTTGAAACAAAAGATGTGATCCTCTGTTCAGGAAGCATGGCAAGGAAGCCTGTTTTCAGAATTCCACAAAGCTTATTAGCAAAATCAGTAACTTATTTTGAGTCAATTTTGCTGTTCCAGTCAGCATCCAATGAAGTTGACAAGAACTGCATTGTTTTCAGACAGAACTGCTCATAAGGTCCCTGCTGTCATGCCGAGAGAATTTCAGAAGTTTGGAAATTTGGATTCACTGCTGACAGGCCAGACTTAGTGCTGGGGAATGAAGGCTCTCGAGGTCTAGTACAGAACCAAGCTGCAGCAAAACCCAAAGCTTTTAAGGCCTGGGAATCCCAGAGTCAATTGTGTTTTTCAGATCCTGCATCAAGAAGACAGGATTGTGGAGAGCTTCCATGTTAGGAGCTGCCTGTCCCACAGTACTTTGGTCTCTGATAACCACCCTCAGTGTCAGCCTTTTGAAAACACAGACTCCCAAGGAATGTCCCAAAACTTAGATTCTGGGCTTCATAAAAGCTGCCAAGAAACTGGACAGTGTTTCATTGTGACTTTCCATTTCCGCAAAATGTGTAAGTTCTGACAAAAAAAAAATCATCACACACAGAACGGTTTCAGTGATTTTTATAAAGGATGTTTGGGTGAAAACAGCTTCTCATGAACTGTTTAGTGTTTCATAAATTTGTGAACGATGGTGGTGATAGTGCTCACACTTAGTAAGGATCACATGTTTAATTAAATGTAATGTGTGAAGGGCGTCACAGTTGAATGCTATAATTACCAAAGAACAACTAATTTTAACTCTGAAATCTTTGGAAACTTTGGTTTCTGAAATGGGTGTGACTTCAAAGAAAGGATTTCCAGTTAGACTCTGTGTCCATTCTACACAAACAAATATTTGTTAGCATTGCATATGAAGGGAGAAATGTTGCCAGCATAGACTGTTGGTCAGATAAACTGCTTCTGAGTAGTGTTTTGAGCAGAAAAAAAATTATAGTGCCTGAAAGAAGAGATTACTCTTTTCTATGCTGGAAATCTAAACCATACCTGAGAACCAATGATAAGCTGAATAAGGTAGTCATCATTCAATTAAGAAATTACAGGCTTGTAATTATACTCTAAAAGGAATTATACTCTAAAAGGAGGAGGACATGTGGCACTGACCACACACAGAGTTAAAAGTGCCTACTTCTGATATCAAGTTATGCACATTTTTCATTCTTTTTCTCCTTGTTGATATAAATTTTGTTTCCCTTTTATAAAAGATGTTATATTATCTAACAAAACCAGCGAGAGGCTTTTTAAAAAAATACTGATATCTGTGTATTCTCTTGAGAAAAGCAACTGTTCTGAGAGCGCTTGTTAGATGTTGGATGTTAAAGCAATTTTGTTTGAAAATAGAAATATATAAACTGAAAAGCTCCCCTAGAGACATGCAACAGGCAGGGTTGTTTTACACAATTATCCCATCCTGTCACATTAGTTAAAATTCATCTGCAGTTACTAAAACTGAAGTCAGTATAATTTAGTTTTTAGACATCTTTTTTTATTCCTATTTGTATCTGTTTCAATTTCCAGCCTACATGGCCAGATCTACCTGGCATTTGAGAACTTTTTCCTTCCCTATCACAAGCTTTGCTTGCCAAATTAGCCCAAATTATCTCTTCAGAAGCAGTTTATCACCACAGACAAATTAGAAAATTCCTCTGAATGGGAAGTGTGAAGGAGTTCCATTGATTGTTCTTTTTCTAAACTGCTGCTACCTGTGTAAGGCCAAGCAAAACAAAATGCCTTTTGCCATTTAAACACTACGGTATAGGCGTATGTTCATCATAGTTTCTACATGCTTTTCACGTCAAAATTTATTTTAAATCAAAACTTGCCCAGTTCCAGATTGACTCAAACGTCAAAGATTCAACAAAATTCCAGAAGGATGAGAGCATTTTAAAATAAAAATCTGAAGAGAAATTATCCACTGCAAAGAAAACAGAACCCACATATGTTTAATAAACTCTTCACCTTTCCTATACTGACAGCCTGGGTAGCATTATGTTGATTTATCTCAGAAAACAGATGAGTGCAGATAACACACATTTGACATTCAGGATGCAAAGTCACCCTGTCTTTTAAATTCCATTAACTAATTTTAAAGTACAAGTGATTAATTTGCCCGTGAGTGTCGCAGCTACAACAGGTGCAGCTAAATTGTCTGTGTTAGTTCATAACTGCCAAACATGGGTGTAAGCATCATTCTCAATGAAAAGTTATGGGCTGGGTGTAAAGATGTAAAAAATGCTGGGTGAACTGGACTGTGTCACTCAGGAGCAAAACATGAGAAGATTTTTCTGTCTTAAAAATATGAAGATGTACACGAACCAAAAAGCTGAAGATAAAAAGTTTAAACCAACTACTGTATGTGTGATGAAAGAGAGCCTTTAGTCAATTTCTCTGCCGCTGAAAATTAACCAACTTAAATGTGAAAATAAAATCCCCATGACTGATTAACAACAGCAAACGCAAAGCCATTCTGGACAGATGATTCTTTAACTGCGCTTGCGATTCCCACGGCCGTTCTGGAGCTCTGACACTCGAGGAGAACTGAACTCCAGCACACCCTACCTTCCGCAGAGGCTTGAGCTTGGTCTCCATGATGAAGTCGTACTTGCAGAGCTCGCAGCAGCGCGTGTCCGAGCTCTTGATCCACTGGTGCAGGCAGGCCTGGTGGACAAAGCGCAGCGTCCCCGTGCAGCGACACGGCGTGATGAGGGGGCTCTCATCGTCTCCCTCACAGTGACAGATCCTGACAGGAAGGACAGCGAGAGCGAGTGAGGCAACCTGCCAACCAGCAATGCAAAGGTACTGCCTTATTTACACTGCTTTCTCATCTTCAGGCTTGACATTCAAAAGATGCCAGGTATATGACCTTTCAGGTGGAGGCCCGGGAACACGCTCCTTGTTCCCTTCTGCCATTTAGCAATTTCTCTTCACTTAGTTATTTCTCTTTGAATTTGCTACGTGGTCTGAAGGCGAATCAATAGAAATAACAGTTTTTCCCTTTTATGCATGGCAAAACCTTTAAGACAAATACCAGAGCAGAATGCTTCTTGGTCTGTAAGTAATGCCAATGAAACCCTCAAAGGTAGAGATATCTAACCCAAGATGAAAATACCCAGCATGCGAAGTACAAAAAGTTCCTAGTATATCTCTTTAGAGTTACACAATTAAAAGAATGAGAGAGCAGTTTTGAATACTCTGGAGTCAAGCATATGGTACAGTGTGCACACAGATTCACACTTTTTAGAAGGCAGGTATTGAGAAGTCACGGTCATTTTTTTTATTCCTTACTGTCCCTTTTAAGCAGACAGCTGCGTTATCTGGGAAAATGAAACCTACTCTGTGAACAGACCCTAAGATAGAATTTGGTCCCAGAACTGTTTACCTTATAATGGGATACAGAGCTTTTCATGTTGTGGTTCTGCATAAAGTGATCAGTGTTCTAACACCATCATCTAAAGGGCTTCTTCTCTGACACATGTCCAAGTGTCCTGCTAGTTTTCCCCTCTTCCAAACAGTCTCCTGATCACATCAGGAACACATTCACCCATCGAAAACAATGTCAGATTTATTGGTAAGCATCTCTTTGAAGGCAGAGGAAGTTCTACAGAGAGCAGAAGGCTTAACCAAACACCTGAAGTTAAGGAGGTTTACCTCAATGAAGAGTAAACCACCCCCATCACCAACCTAGAAAAACACAACTAAGCACCCAAGGTCTAATGAATGTCTGAAGTGTCAATCTGGCATGCAAGAGAAATTTTTAAAAAAAAAAAAAAAAGGGAAGAAAAGCTGAAGTCTGAGAAATGCTATTTCAAAGTAAAGAAGTAGCAATAACAGCACAGATCCTGTTGTCACACAAATGAAACCTATGGCTTAGAAACTCAGTACTTACGAATGGCACCCTCAGACAGAGCAGATGCAGAAGTGTCGGAACACATCTGAGGAATGACTCAACCCTTTCACAGAGAAAACTGTGACTGCACCACCCCTGGGGTAGGAAAAGGCGTAGGAGAGCTTCAGGATGAGGCTGTCTTCCTACCAGGAAGATGGGTGACCTTTCTAGAGCAGGAGCTCCTGATGCATGTCAGGAGGCAACCCTGACAAAGACATCCCAGCAAAGACTGGCTAGTGCACAGCTCTCAGGCTGCCAAGCCTGTAAGCAGGGGAGGAGGAAATTCCAATGTCTACATGAAAGATCTACAGATCAAAACTGGCAGCTTCACTATTCTTCTACAGTGTAGCCCAGAGCCATGAGAAAATCAATCTACCATAATGGGAAAGCAGAATAAAGCTGCTTTGCTAGACATATAGAAATAAAGAGACCAAAAATCCAAAAGATAAATGAAGCTCTGAGTACCAGGTCCACAAAAGCCAGGTTTCAGTTTCTGCAGTGGTGCTCGTACAGGATTTCATGCCCCACAGCAGTGAAGAGGAAAACAAATTACCCACAGCTTCCTTCTTGCACATGTTCATTTTTTGAGACATATTTTACAGGAACTCAATTTACAGTCACATCTTTACTAATCCAGCTGAGTTGGGTGCATCAGGAGCTTAGTTCTTAGATGGGAATTGCCTATATGGTGATTTCTTACTGAGCCTCTAGCTTAAACAGAACTGTATTTTCAAAACACTGAATAGTTATTTTTCTAACAAATGCATTCCCAACTGAGATTTACATAAAAAACATAATTTTCTTTTTAAATTAAAGTTATCCCCCAAAGGAAGACCAGAATTCTTTTTTCATTAAAATTCAAGCCATACATAATTTATTTTACAGCCTTAGCATTTAAACTATTTAGAAATTAGACAACTAAGCTATGTACCCAATAGCCTTTTTTCCTACTACTGCCAAGATTGTTTAAAATTATTTTCAGAGCTAAAATACAAGCCTAAAATTCCACTGGGATCTTCAAATAAAGTGACACTGCAAATCTGAAATGAATAGAAATAATCCTTAGTAGAAATACTTCTACAGGAAAAACTCTATATGCATTATACATTCTATTTGGGCTTTCCTTGTACATAAGTCACAAGCCAAGTGTATAAACAACATTTATACATTTATAGGGTGACACTAAGAACTTACAGTGTGAATAAGCTCAAACTAAATATTCTAATGGCCTCTTCTAGCTTTATAACCATGAAGTATGTAATGAGAACTAAAACAAACTTCAGTAGGAATTACAGTCCAGAGAAAATGACCAAAGGCATGGCTTTCATTAGCTTGAATGCTCTTTGTCTCTTTGCTGCAGTTTCGTGCTTTGTTATTTGTTTAACCAGAAGAAATTTGCTTAAAAGACCATTGTGTACCTAAACTCATAGTGACAGTGTAAAGATTTTTTAATGTCCAAAACCTGTGGTAACAGACTGTTGTCTTGGAGCAGATAACCTGATCTGTCTTCCTCAGCCATTAGAACTGAATCACAATTTTGTGCCTCTCTGCTCTTCAATGTGTTAATCTCCAATATACATCATAAATATCACAAATTATAGGAAGTAAATTGTTAATGAAGTTTTTGAGAAGTTTGTTGTGCAAACAGAATGGAGGCAGGGATATAAAGCATAGACATTACCATGTCTAAACCAAGTTGGAGGTGGAGAACTTTCATTCTAGTTTCCTGCTGTCAAATGATCACAACTGTTTGAAACTTTCATCCATCAGACCAATTATTGAGCTGACTGAACTTGTCCTGAGAGTAAAATTTGTTTGCATACTTTAGAAATTAACTGAATGGAAAAAAAACCCAAAAACATTCTCTATGATACAGAAAAAGATGTATTTTTTTGCTGAATCTATTCTGGTTTATTTACAAGTTGTAGCACAACACTGATCATTTTTAACAGCTGCAGTTTTGGCGGGTCAGACACACCTACAGAATTTATATACTCTGCTTTTCTCAACTGTTTAGTCCTTTAGTAGATAAATTACCTTCACTGCAGAGAAATGCCTTTGACTATTTTTTGGTTTTTGACAGCTTAGTGCTTTAAGGAGTCCTGTCTATGAACAGGACCTTTCTTTTCCAGGGGAAAGGATGATCACAAAAGGAGGTTTTTCTCTATGAACCACGTGTACACTGGACAACACAGAATATATGAGCCATTAGATGATCTGATTCAGATACACAAAATTTTGTGCATGTATGTGTATACACCTACAAACACATCCCTACAAACTGACACCACAAAATAACTATATTTCTTTAAATAAAACTCACTGTAAATCCTTCTGAAATAATACTCTGACAGTGCTGTCATCCTTATATGTAAGTTTTTGTTTTATGTCAGTATTTTAATTACCCACCACATATTTTTCTAGCACATAATTGTTTCTACAACCTTCAGCAAACAGATATACCAAACACAGAAATTAATGCTAACACTGTGCATACATGAGATGAAAAAAATTGCACAAAAAAAATCTTTGAAGGATGTTCTTAAACAGCAGGTTCACATACATAATGGAACAAATGAAGAAAAATATTTTTCAGGAAAAGAATACATAATGTTAAAGCTGAAAATATCAGTATTTATAAAAGATTTTTAATAAATGATATAAAAACTGTTGCAGAGCTCTTGTATGCTCCTTACAAAACATATTGCCACCACACATATAAAAACAAGAGGATTTTCTTATCAGACCAAAATAATGAGATGCAGCTATAGAAAGCACTCTGAAGTGAGGCCTCTTCAGAATTTAGAGTTGTCATACTGTCTTAAATTCCATGACTATGAATTGCTTTCCCATGTTTTCCATGGTCCTGTTCATTGAAAAAGAAAAAAGGCAGAAAGGGACGTACAAAACCAGTCTACAACTTGCAGGCATTCCTAAGGCCATTGGATTATGGCTGATTTTCAGAAAAGCAGCAAGAATTATCTTGGATGACTGACCTTGTCATCAAATTAAGACCTTTTTTTTTCCTTCCATGCAGACAAACATTTCCCTTTTTCATACAGAAACATAATCTCTGTTTAAAAGGCCTAAAATCAGCACGGAACAAGGAGATCACTTGGAAAGCTTTCAGGTTTTCCCAACGGTTATTTATTCTGGCAAAATCATGGCAATTGAAATTGCAGCCTAGATGTTTAGCATCTAAGCTGCTTATTGCAAGAGATACAGGCAGATTTCAACAGATTCGTGGCTTTTTCTTCACATGCAGTTAACAGTTTTACTCTCATTAAAGAGAATAGCTGCTAATCTCCAACCTCATTGGAAACCCAGCAGTTTCCCTAACCTGTCTTCCACTAATCCACCTGCCTCTTTGGAAATTAAGAAAACAGGCTGATCCCTGTGCCTCTGTAATGAAGTGGAAAACACACTTATTCTGCAGGAGTCCTGTGAGATTTAGTGCTCCACACTCCTACCCTGCCAGCAAGTGCTCCTTTGGGACAGCGTCTACCCAGCTGATTCCCACGGATGAGCACTGCCAAAGGAGAGTGATAAAGAACAAGAATCCATCAGCACGTCCCTGCCTCTGCTGCCAGCCACGTTAAGAACCTGGTCACTAGGAGCAGTGCTGGTGGAGAAGTGTCTGCAGTAACTCTGCAAATTCTGCATCACCAGAACTCTTTCTGTGGATCCCATATTTGCAACTGGCCCCCTTTCTCAGTACCTGGTAAAACTGTTAAGGATTTTTGGCCATTGCACATAAGACCAAGGGTTTAGCTACAGAAGCTTTTACAGACTTCCTTTAAAATACACCAGGTCAAATTTTACCCTCATTACCAAGTGTGAAATGTAGGGGAATGCCTCTGAGGCTTTAAGAATTAGAAATGTATATGGAGGGCATGGGCATACTGATAATGATGTACAACAATGCTTAACACCCATAAATTATGTAATTATGTAAAAACAATATAATATGTATTATGTTGTTCTGTAATTTTCCGTGTGCTGTGCAGCTATGTCCATGCTAACAAGCATTACAGTGAGATTTTAGCAAATCTGTTGGAAAAAGAAACAGCTAGTGCTAAAACCTGGGGTATTTACACCAGACCTATCTTGGTGGGCATTCCTTTGATCTGAAAGTGATTTAGACTGGACCCCTTCCCTCACCAAATTAGGAGGAGCTACAGCCTCGTAACTGTGGCAAGTTTACACCAACTGTGATGCAATTTATAGGCAAACCAAAACTAAATTAATTGGTACAAATTATTGGTACAAATATCAATACTTTTGAACTTTTAACAGATTTCCTTAATAAAAGAAGGAAATATTTTCTCCATATAAATATGCTCAAGGAAGACAGCGCCTATTCCAGAAACATTGTTTTTGGAGAGAAATTACTGAAAAGGTAATGGAATCTTTCCCTTCACTGGAAAGCACATATGAACTCATAATGATTATGGCAAAGAAAAATTTTTGCTCTATTTGGTGGGCACAGATCATCACTGTACCTCACTGTTGCTAAAGGGAGCTTAGTCAGGAAGGAACAGCAGAGCTGAAAAATGTTGGAGCAAGTGAATCCCTGGATTTGATTTTTGCCTGTGAGGATTATTAGCTGCCAGCATGAAATGCCATGAGCTCCTAGGTTATCTTAATTGGACCAAAAGGATCCAATTTCCCAGGATTGCAAAAAGATGCACAGAATTGCTGTCGCTACTGTTTGATTTTTTTTCTTAGGAAAACTATTCTGTCCAAGAAAGGTTCTTTTCTCTTTTGCCAATTTATAAAGTGCTTACTGTACTTTTAGATAGCTATAACTTAAAAGTAAACAACTTTATGAACAACTCACAATAAGTAATTGCCATTCATAAAAAGAATCCACAAAAATATCAAACTGTGCTCATGCATAGTTTATCACTTGCGAAAAAAAAAGGTTAAATTCACTGAATACGTTCATCTTGCAAAGGGCTACAGAGTGCCATGTTTCTCTTGCTTTCATTTTACAGGCTTTTCTTTTTTTAAAATCTCATTTCCATTCTTTCCACTTCTAAATCACAAAGTAATCTAAATGATAAATTGGTCTTCCTCTCCATTTAAACATGATGTGAATGAGGCACATTAATTCTCCACACCAAATGTAATCCATTTGTATATCTTTTCCCTGTCACTCCTGCCCTTCCATTATGCTATACAGTCAGCTGTCTTTACCTGACTAGAGGAAAAACCATTTTTAAAATGTTGCACCACACTAGTGGAATTTCATAAGGGCCTAGTTCATAAAGCTTTCTCTACAATTCTGCAAAAGTGATCAGAATTTGTAAGAGCCCCAAAAGCAAACAACATTAGTGAAACCACATAAATATTTTATTTTGCTGACATTTCTTGTCCTTCTATTAATCTCCCTTTATAGGTGATAAATAGGATATCTAAGGAGTTACAAGTAATTGCTGCCTCAGATGCACTTGTGTCTGACAAGATTTACTGCAGTGAACAAGTTCAAAGAACGAGGGACTGCATCTCAAAACAGGATAGAGATTTCCTCCCACCCACCCAGTGAAAGTCAAAGCTTTAAGGAACTAAACTCCATACACAAAATATGCAAGCTTTAAGTACTCAATAACGGTACCCTTAAAACCAGGAGTAACTTTCTAACAGGAAGCTGTGCCATTTCACCTATTTCCATTAATAATAATAATAAGTTTTGAGAGAAACAAGCAGAAACCAGGACTCAGTTCTCCCCCAGATAAGTGAGTCTAATCACAACAAACACATGCTTGCCTTACTTTGGCTCTCCTTGCATCCTTGTGAATCATGGAGAGCTTCCAAAAGAGACTGCATAACCAGATGGCTGAAGAGGAGACAGATGGGGATTTGAACCATCAGGCAGATAATAGAATTAACCAGAATTTCATACTGCTTCAAAGACTGATGAACCACCAGACCACAGAGGAGGAGATCCCTCATAAAGCAGGAGATTCCTATCAAAAAAGTCACTTTGCAAAAAACAAATCTGTGAACAGGAAAGTAAGCAGCAGTCACAGTTCTTTTCAAGGAAGGGGTGAGGAGTCAACATGCAGGACAAGACTCAGAGACTTAGCTCCTAACATGCCATCCTGACATCACAAGGTACACACTAACATCCCAGGGAGAAACAGGTCAAAAAGCCTCCAGCTAAACAACAGTCTGCAAGTAGAGCATCTTCCATTTTATGGTGATTTTAGAAAGCTTTGGATGGTATTCCAAGTCTAAATATTCTGCATTACAATTTCTTCACTAGGTCCAGAATCAAGGTTTCAGCATAACTATTTAGAACAGGTGTTAAAATTCAGTGGGAGCATTTGAACCTCCATACCTATTTTCTGTTCAACTTTCTGTTTTTTTCTTCCTCAAGGACTCTGTTTCCTACCAACCACCTTTCTGTCTGCTGATTTCATGAGCACTCTTCTACCTGAGTATTTCATAATGTAAGTAATTTCATGAAAGATATAATTTTTTGCAGGTCCTACTAAATAATATTAAGGGAAAAAAAACCTGCTGAAGCACTTAATTTCACAGAGAGAAACTACATAATCCTACTGCCTCTTGTCATGTGCAATATACACTAATTCTTCCCATCTGTAATTGTGCTAACACACAGAAATGCCCATATTAGTCTTTTCCTATGTTTATAATGGCCTTTTAATTAACACACTAGATTTTGAAAACTCTTTTTTTAAATAATGCTTGAAATATACTCTGCATATCTCATGAATCAACGTCATAATCTCCTTTACTTTTCCCCTTCCCTGCTTGTTTTCTCACATGCCCTACTGTTATGCCCTACTCCTCAAATGAGGGACTGCCATTACCTGACTGCAGAAAGAGTCATCCAGAGTTCATCAAAATCAAAATCTGCCTTTCAATAAGCATCATTTTTTTTCCAAAGTGAGAAACTCCACTTTATTTAAGTGCATGTGTTTTTGCTGGAGTGACTGAATCAGCACTACAAAAAGATTTTACACCAAAAGCCTAACTAGTTAAACAGAAAATATCTTTCAACTATATCATCAATAATAAAAATACGACAATATATATTCAGAATCAATACACAAATCACTTATGATCGACTAGTGGTAATATCAATTACCCAATTTTCTTTTCTTAGTGATTTCCATGTGAAAATCCATGGGACTAACTTCTCACAATCCATTCACTTCGTCATGTCCAATTCACAGCTGTTCCTTTCAGGGAGATTCTCCACATGCAGACCAAAGAAAGCTATTTCTGAGGCTGTGCCTCAAGCCGTGGCAAATTCTAGTATAAAGTATATATGAAGAAAATCTCAGGCACAGGGCAACTTAGGAAAAGGGGGATCCAATTATATGATTTAGAAAGCCTATCCTGTGAATCATTTTCTAAAAAAATTAATTTAATTAGGTGTCAAAACAACTCAGCACAGCCAGAACTTATGTTCTATCTCAGAAGAAGAAACCTTGTCTCCTAATGGACTCCAGGAGAAAGCAGTTGTTCAGGGAAGAGACTGTAAAGGCCAGCATTGATGCCATGACATTTTTCAGCATTTTGGAATCAGTGACACTAGAAGGTCAAATAATTCACTGAAGTGACCAAGAAACTCCCCTTGGAGTAGAACATACTGCACAATGGTACTGTACTTTATCTGAGCAATGTGCTTATGCTGGAATTGAGTGTGCTCTGTCACGTTCCTGCTCAGGCTGCTAAATGCAGAGTGAAGAAGCTGTCAGCAATCCATGAGGAAATGAAGGAAAAAAAGTTGCCTACCCAGAAACTTAAAGACAAAATAGCTGTTGCCACAAGATGTTTATGATCCCTGTTTCTCTGCTACTTCCACAAAATACCATTTAGGTGAGGACCATTCCTCTCAGCCAGTGCTGTCATATCAACTAAAAGACATGAACAGCTAGGATGAAAAGCTTGAAGAAACACCCCAGGAAGACAAATTTTCCCACATCACAACCAGCTATGCTAACCCAGTCCTAGCATAAACATGACAAAATCACCCTCCTTTTTCTATTTCTCATACATAAAAATGGTGTATATGGGCACAACTATAGTGACATGTAATTATTTATTTGGTTTTTGTTTCAGATTGGAGGTTGTGCATTTTAAAAAGATCAAAAATTAGTGAAGTGCATGGACCTGACCTGAGAAATAGAAACTATAGTCTGCTCTGAATTGGTAGTAAAAACACTTTCCTTTTTCTTCAGCTGTCTGCAAACCGATTAAGTAAGACAACTTATCAGCTACGAAAAATTAACAGGCTTTTGCTTTTGCAATGTTTTTCCTACATGTATTACACTCACTATGATACATCTGATAATGACAACAACAAAAAATAGCATTATCCCTAACATGGTAGAAAAACATGTTTATGACTGGCTTGAGAAATTTTGCAAAACAGGTCTCATTATCAACCGTATTATGTTTCATGCTGGTTGTCCAAAGAACATCTCTACTGATACTCAGCCTAAGGGCACAACCTGTCAACATTTTTCAATTTTCCTCAACTAAATAACAGCCTGGCTGAAAATTCTGTGTGCACATCCAAAAGGTCCATCCTTGAACCAAGGTTCAAGTCTTGCAAAATGTGCCTGAAAAACTATAATACAATTCAGTGGGTTGAGAAGACAAATAAAAGACTAGGATTCACTTTTCATCTGAAAGGAAATTCTGAGTTTGTTGACCTGGGCAACTTAGTTAGAACTAATCTGCATAAGGCATCTAGAGAACTTTATTTTTGATATATATATAAAAGGTGTGTGCATGTGTGTGTATATATATATATANGTAGCTCCTATTCTTAAAAAATTATTAAATGACCTGTTATATATGTACTGTGTGTGCTACACTGGGTCTTTGATGCATGCAGGGTGGGTAGTTCAGAAATATAAGACAACCATGAACCTGTTGTAGTTATCTGTGCACACCTCTGCATCATGCCCTGTAGATACATTTCAATTACATGGTTTAACACTAGTTTTGTTTCTTCACAATTCTATAAGACAGAGAGAACCCAATCCTGGTTCTAATATATAAGCTCATGCACAGGCACAGCTGGATTTGGAAGAGTCTATAATTATGATGACAAACAATGGTCAAACAGTGGAAATGTGCATTTTTTTTCTTGGTACATATAAAAAGGAGTGCATAGCCCTAGCTGTGTTAGTAATGGCTTATATCTTCTGCTGCAAAAAAACCACAAAATACTTGCATATTACCTTTTCTCTTTTCAGAAATAAGATCTTTGCAGTGTTTCACTAGGTTAAAGCATACTGTGAAACTGCATGATGAGGCATCATGAACTTCCTCATCCTCTATACATTTTCACGCAAATTCTTCCCAGCAAAGAAAAGTGAGAAGTTTTGAGTTACCATATGAAGAAACTAAGCCTGATAAAGACTTTGTAGATGAGAGACAATGTTGGCACAAGTTTGGTGAGGGGAAAAAAAAGGAAATACTTGTTTCAGTTCTGTTAGACTTACGGGATAGTACATTTTCATTTACCACTGAGCTGAGCAACTCAAGTGTTCCCAGCTGTGTGCTCCAAATTTGGGTGTTAGCCCACAAATGGCTAGCCTGATCTCATTTCCAGGGTAAAATGCTCACCTTCTGGTTGCACGCTTCATACCAAGCTTCACACTGTCAGAGGCCTGAACTTCTGAACTAAAGAGAACTCTTGGTGGTGCTTTTTCTTTCTCAAAGCTTATTTTACTGCTTATTCTGCCCAATCACTCTCTTGTACCACCTAATCCTTGTAAGGGGTGACTGAACTAACAGCCCATACACTTTCCCGGTGTTCAGCGGTGCAAAATCACAAATTATGCCCCAATAGAGACAATGTTCTTCAGGCAGCATCCACTGGATTCCTGAGGTAATGGCAATTCTAAGGGACACTGAATCAGGACCATCAATTTAATTCATATAATTCATTGAAAAATTGCATAGAGGGACCAAAGCTGGATTTGAACTGATCACTTAAGGAGGAAAAGCTCCATATCCCATTGTATTGAGCTATCTGGCACTCTGCTTCATTCTCTCCCTCTGGCTGGAGATTTAAAAAAACACAATACTCTGACAGAGGACAGAGTGGGTCCATCTTCATGGAGCAAAGACAAACATTTGGTACCTTTGTAGTAACCCCCCTTTTAAATAAGAGAAGTATCCTGCAGATCAAGATACGCTAACTTCTCTGTAGCAAAGGTTCTTGTGTTATTTCCTGTGGCCTGCCTAGCAGTTTATTACTGAGAAATAGTGAGAGAAAGCAGTCAAGGGAAAGGCAGACAGTGGCAGGGAGAAACTCCTCTTAAGAATGTGAAATCTTTCTTGTTAGGGACTAACCTGCATACTTCTAAATCATCAGACCAGTCATCATACAACACTGGAGGCTTCTGAACAGCATGAGGCACAGTGGGCCCTGCCCCAGCAGCTGCTCCATGATCTGGCACTGCCAGAGCATCGCTGCCAGAGCCTGCCTCTGCAAAGGAGTCCTTGGTGTGCCTAAGGAAAGCTGCAGGCTGCCGATCTCTGTGGTAGCTTTTCCCTTTGCTTTTCCCACATTTTCTCGAGGAAATCCTTGCTTCCTGAGACGATGCTGAAGACTGTGATTCCTTAAGCCTTGGAATCCTTCGGCGGTGATTTAAAGTAGGATTCTCAGGGTCAGACACCTCTTGTTTCTCTTTTCCCATTGTCCCCAAGGTGACAAGTTCAACAGCATTATTGTTTGAGGACCCATCTTGTTTACTGCATGATCTATTGTTTCTTCTCCCTCTCCTGGCCATCCTGGCCTTTTCTCTTGCTCTCCTCCTAGCCTGAGCCCACTGACCCTCATCCGAAGATGATGATGAATCAGATGCATTCCAGCTGGATCTCGGAGGCTCAGGATGCAATTTACAGTTCCTCCCATTTCCTTGCTTTTCCATGTGCTCACCATTATCTCCAGTCTCTCTTTTCCGCCTAAACCTTCGTTTTATGTGTTTCTTACCACCAGGCTCCCTATTAGAAGGGGCCAGCACCATGACAGGGGTAGCATGTTCAAGCTCATCTTCTGACAAATCATGCAAGGTAGTAGATCTAGACAAAGCAGTCAGCAAAGGAAAGGGATGGAAATGGTAATGAGGCTAAAAAGCGAAAACAAAACCAAAGCAAAGAAAGATCAAAAGAAAACTAAAGTCTACGTCAATTATGAATAAAGTAAAGCAGGAGCAAGAGCTACATAACATTGAATAAAAACAACTAACAAGTATCAGCCAGATGAGAGTATATTTTTCTCAGCACATACCTACAAATGTCCTGAGTGGAGGGGCAGACAGACAACCGAGATTGACTCCTGGGAGCTGTTCCTGTTGTAGGACTGCTTGCCTGTTGAAATAAGTTAGACAGTTTGGAATCTTTGTCCATGTAATACATTACAGATATTTTACTGTTTTGCCACATGATCATAAAATTAAAATAACTGTTTCTGCTGTTCATAGCGCACTGTTGATCACAAAGAAGCTTGCAAAATACAGGAAGCTTGAACAAAAGTGAAACCTATTTGTGGAACTAAGCACGACTCAAGTGTTTGAGCTCTCATTCGCTCATGACTGCCTTTTACCACTGTTTGAGGAAGGAGCTTTCAGCATTTGAATTTGCATTTGGTTCTACTGTAAATGTCTGAAGGAAAGAAGTACTGGTTTTCTTTCTTGCAGTCAAACACCCATGATGATTCCTTTCCAAATCACATGAAGTGCATTTATGATACACTGAGTGATGAAGAACCCAAAGCTAACTTAGGTTGAGTGGACTGATGAAACAGCAGGAAGATTGGAATACACTGAAAAGGTTTTCAAGGCAATCAGATCTTCTAGAAGAGCTGCAAATGTTAAACTGAGATGAGCCTGAAAAATCCAAAGTGCAGGCTGCATCTCTACAGAGCTGATCACATTCTCAAACAGCAGAAGAGATATAAAACATGTTTAGTATGTGACATTTTGCTCATAAGGTTGTTGCTACGAATTGCAGATTCAGTTACCCAATACTTTCATTGAAAACATATTTTGATGGTGTTAACAGCAAACCATTTCAATCTGCCTTGCTATCTACTGGCAGCTGAACTCCATGGAATCCAAATGTAAACCCAAGGCGTCGTGATGCTTCAGGATCCCTCAGAAGACATGGTACTGTGGGAAGGGGTTCAACATAAAATCATTCTTCCTGCAGCTGATCTGGGTATTAGCTTTGAGTATGCAACCCCACCCACCCCACTGTGATCATCACTTCCAAATGCAGACAAAATACAACAAGCCTCAGAATTCCACAAGATCATGCACCAGATACAAGGGAAGGATGACTATTAAGCAAGAGTACAAAGTAGAAATCATACAAAGATATAACACCTGTTATCCAAAACTTTTGTACTAGCAAATCAAATTCAGTCAGATAACTGAGATTATTTCTAGCTCAACTTTCACAGACATTTCTGTGGTGTTAAAAAGGTGTTTGAAAATTAGTAGTACAAGAAAAAACAATTGCAAACAGCAAGTACCTGTCAACACTTCACTTTTAGCTGAGCTTCTCAATATCCATTCTATTTAATGCATACATCTTTTGGAAACATCAGTCACCATTATGTGGATTTTTGCTTTTATACGGATACCAGCTGAGACTTAAGAATAGTGCTTTTGCATGAAAACAATCTTCTAGCTCCTGGAATTCAAGTAGCCATTTTTACCTGTTGATTAATATGGCAAAAATACACCAAACTCACCAACGATATTACTAATTCTTTGCTTTAATTCCATGAACAAAACTCAAAGATACAACAACAAACCAAAACGAGAAATTAAATTGATAAAGCAAGTGAGAAAATGCATTGACACAATCCTTGTGTTCTAAGTTTTTGCCATGTCTGGATTCACCAGTCTAAGGAGGAACATCAGTGTGTCCACATGCAGTGTCCTGCTGGCAGAAAAGCACAAGTATCTGTGAGAGAAACTGTATTCCCTACCTCCTTTTCTGCAAAACCAATATTTCAATTATATGCATTGTGACAAAGTATGAGTTTATCTTACATACATATGAGAAACATATGTTAGATGCATAGCTGGGGATGATATCTTCTTCCACGGCAGCCTCTGAGATTAGCATTAAGTAATTAGGCATATCTTAAGCTACTTAATGAGGAAAGACGCAGACATCAGCACCAACAACTAATGTTATTGGGTCACATGCTGCTGCTGCATGAAAAAACACCCCTCCAGACTAAGCCCCAGTTGAAGGACTGCTGAAGAAATCCAGCCCCAGAGTCAAGTGTGGAATCCTGAATTCATCCCTCACTATGAGCTCATTTCTTTTCTCCCCTCACAGCTCCAGGACTGTCACCACTGCTTCTTTCAGGATTTCTGATCTTCAAACAGGGGTTTGGCCTGGTCTTAAATGCTGGTCAGGTCATCTCCATATGGTAAAAAAGATTTTTCATCACCTTGCCCCAGGCCAGACCCTTTGAAGGGATCAGGAGACTGGCTAAGCAGGCCCAGCAATCCATACAGTAGGTCTGCATAACTTCAAGAAACTTTCAGCAGCTATTAAAGCAGGAAGCCAGCTAGACAGTACTTAAGAGAGCTGAAATAAAGCCAAAAACTAAACAAACTCCTTGAAAAGCTTTTATACTTATGATCTGGAACTGCAGACTGGTGGAAATCTAGTTATTTTAAGATAAAAATTACATTATCAGTTTGACTACTTAAATCTTACATTTCACTTTCAAGTGTCAAGAGGTCTGGACTGTTTCAGCCCTGCTCAGTCAAATTTACTTTCTAGTTCCCCTGTGCAGGCACGATGCTATGCTTAGTTGTACGTAACTCAGAGAAAAGTTTATTTCCTTCAGAAACAATTTACATAAATATCTTTGTTTTTTGCTTGTTTGTCTAAGCCTTATTGGAGCAAACATGACAAATGGCAGGCAAAAATCCAATGCTCAATTTAAATCTTCAAAAACAAAGCAGGGCAAGTTATACACAAGATAATTCAGATTCTCACCTGTGATCAAATATAATTAATTTGGTTTCTACAACTTTGCAACACAATTTTTTTATCTACGTGATCTAAATTTACATACCTTTATCTACATTAAGTTAGCTTCTCATGGTAAAATCATAGGTTCATAGAATACCAGGTTGGATGGGACCTCAAAAATCACCTAATCCAACCTTTCTTGGCAAAAGCATACTGTGGACAACATGTCCCATCACCCTGTCCAGCTGAACCTTAAAATTGTTGATGCTGTGGAAAAAAAAGACAGAGTGATTTCTAAAATAAAAAAAAGATTAGTGTTTCTGACACTGATTTACTGATGTTGATTGTGTAGCTCACAGGAAATGGAGGCCCTTATTTTGTAAATAGGTCCAGTCTTTGTAAATTAAATAGAAGTGGAAGGACCTGCTTATGTCAGGTCTGTCCTTGCTACCACATATCATATGAATATAATAATTCACAGCTAGGTGAGCTGTTCTTAAGGACCTGTAAATTTCAACTCAGCTGGATGCCTAGTCCAGACCTCCCTTCCCAAATCTCTTTACTTTTTCATCCTGCCCTGTTCTGACAGCATTTACTGTACCTGCTTTCTGCTACCAGCACTGCTGCTAGCACTTCTGGGTTTAACCCAATTCTTCTGGCAATATTCCCTCTCTGCCATCTCTTCTACAAGCCATACATCCCAAACTAATTTTAAAAAATTAAATCATTATATCTCCTAAATCCAGTCCAAGAAAAAAGACACCTAAAGGGGCATTAACTTGGGTAGTGGTTTACAGAGAGACCTTGTGTATTTTCAAGGCATATCTGACAAACCAGAACATATATGAGAATTTGCATATATTCTGCTCACGTCTTATCAGTCCAGCTCTTTTGGGAATGTATGTGCAACAGATGCTGGAAACAGTCTCTAGCAGACAGATCTTACTGCTATAATTGCTATCCCATTGCGATACAGGACACTGGATATTTTGAGATACTGTATTTAGCAAATAGAGGGATCAGATTGATGCTGAGAACTCCAATTCCACCTGCGAGGCTGAATAACAAAATTAGTTTTAAATAGTATTCCTTGAATTAATGTCTTCTTCAGACAGGTATACTGTACAGTCACTGGAGTGGGAAAACTAGACAAGCACTGTACGAATTTTATCATAACAAATTACATCAGTAGCAGAATTAAATGTGGTAATTTGAAATAAAGCTGTCTCACAATTAATTTATAAGCAAGGCAGCTCATTTCTCGATGCCATCAACACAAGGAAGAGGTCTAAGGGATAATGCCAACTCCAGCTGATTAGGTTTGGCATTTTGAAAAGATTGTTAGTATAGAGAG
>VWZN01013899.1:141032-165084 GCA_013396955.1 Regulus satrapa
TGGAAAGGATGGAGCTACACGGTTCTTTGTAAAAAATTTTTCTTTTGTTCTTTGAAAGAAGCAACCACCACCCTGGAAGAGAATTTTAACTGGTGATTAGCATGAAACTGGCAAAGAACAGTAAGAACTGTGGAACACAAGGGATCACACAACAGGTCTTCATGCAACAGGTTGTCTTGGAAATGCTGCAAAAACGCTGGTTCTGGCAAAGTCCATGGTAAGAACCCACTTAAAAAGAACACTAGAGCTTCTTTATGCTTTTTTTTTTCCACCATAAAAGCTATCAGGAGGTATAATGTGCTCTCTGTTGGTGTCACTGCCTAAGACATGGTGATGTTTGGCCATTACAAACACCTACAGTGTGTAATAGTGAGTTCTGCTTCATGCTGGGTAAGCCATCCAAATTGACATACAGGACTCTTCATGCATGCACCCCATAATGAGAGAGGATGAAGTACTTGAGAATAACATAACCCATGTGAAAGATTATTCCATTTTAATGGTAATTTATAATTCAAAAGGATAAATACTGTATTAGTTATTACAGAATTTGATACCCAGTTTGTGAAATTTATTTCAGAGTCACAAACTGAGTGGTTCAAATCAACAATCAATAAATGATATATTTTTCATCTAGTACTTCAGTGAGCACTACTTTTGCATCCTGGTGCCTTTTGGTTTTCATTTGTATCTTACTGAGAGGAGCCCCACCTGACACAAATCAGAAATTGCTAACATACAGTAAAAACAATTCTTTCCTTCTTTCTTTTCTCTTTTGTTATCCATATTCTAAATTAGACATTTGACTATTATCACACAGAATATTCTAAAACAAGCACCTAATTTCCTGATATAAGTCGACAGTTTTATTAGATGGATGCTTCAGAGACTTGTAAATAAGAAATTTTCTAACACCTGCTCCAGGCTTTTGAGAAGTAATTGAGGCAAAACAAAATTCAGGCAATTTGCTCCAAGCCTGATTTTCTCTGCACTGAAAAATAAGCCCAAGGTTCCCATCAGAGAATTTCAGATCTTGCTGCTGAGACAGCATCCTTCTCTAATGAGCTCTTGAATCACAATTAACATACAGAAAGATAATTACAATGTTTTCGAAACATTTCTTCCAGAAAGCATTTCAGCATAACCAGGCAGCCTCAGAAACACACACAGAGCATAAAGTCTACAGACTGTAATTCAGACTCAAGATTTGTTCCACTGGTTAGCCACAACAGAAAACAATGAATCCACCACCAGATCCTTCCTTGACTAGCTCTCCTCTTAAATTATACATGTATTTAGGAAGAGGTAAGAACTTTAATGAAAGAAGTTACAGCACACAGAAAATTAAGCAATGGAAAACAGGTAAGGAAAAAGGTCAAGTTTTTAATTTACTTAGATTTTAAGCACATGCAGATAGGATAATTTCAAGTGTGACATCCAGAGCATTGCCAATACTGTCTCTTACAAAGAACAATTAAGTTCCTTCTGTTGCCAGCAACATAGGAAAGAGGTGAGAAAAAAAAGTCTAATTCTTAAAAAAATAGTAATAATTTTAAATCATCAAGGCTGGTTCATAATTCACTTTTCCAGGTACTTCATCTTTTTCTTTATGTGTATAGGTTTCGTTATCTAGATAGGTTTTGAAAGCCATAACCACTAACTAGGGCTACACTTTGTCAATACAAGGTAATGTGAAATACTGATCAGTCCAAAATGTGACCCAATAATCTATTTATTAAATCATTAATCATATCTAATTAAGTGCTAGCAGGGCAGAATGCAAAAGGATTGTTTATTGACTCATTGATTGCACAAGAAAAATCTTGGTTATTACCAGAAGTGCAGCAAAAATCAGACACTTGTACATGTCCCTAAATGTCTCTGATTGGAAAACTAAGAGAAGCTTTTGGAGTTCCAGGCTAGTTTTCTTGACATAAAAAAATAAAATGCTGAGATGAATGAAAAAATTCCCAGCTTATTGGTCACTGAAGACAGCCACAGCTGTCAGTCAAGAATTTTAAATGTAGTTCTTTCATTTGTCTTAAATAGTCTGTTGCTGAAATTCTTGCCAGAAAATTACATGCAATAAGAAAAGTCCTTGCAACATGCTAAACTTCTACACTCTCAACAGACAGAAAGAGTGAATGGTAAAACTGAGGTGATGATTTTCACACACACACACATCCACCCATCTTGGGAACGTTTGATTTTAAAATCTCTATATTGAATATGTATCTATAAACTAATACCTAGAAAATACCAAATCCAAACCATTCCTTCTCATTGTAACTAGATAAGCTATATCCAGTGTTCAACAATTCAGTTTAATCTGTAATACCACAAAATTCCGTAATACCTTCAAATTCATGTACCTGGCATACAAAATTGCCCAAGCATACACAGAAAACCTCAGGTGTCTGCTTCGAACAAACTATTTAAGAGCATTATGAAATATGAATCTGTATTTACAGAATCTATGCTGTATTTTATTTCATGAACAGGTTGGTACAAAATCCAGTGGTATCTCTGCTGCTCTGGGGCAGGAGCTCTACATCCAACCAAGGGTGGAATACACAACACATAGTAACTATTAAAATATAATTCCATTTGACCCTTTTAAACTTATACATACAGGAAAATGTGAATGAAACTGTGAAAGATAATGTTTTGATGACACAAATTTATAGTTTTACATACAGGGTATCTAATTTTTCTTTGAAAAATTGAAATTTTTATTGTGTGCAAGATCTGACTCTGCTCTTGCCTTTGGCATGTAGTTTATCTGGCCTAGAAGCTTTCAATCTTGTTTTGAGGTGGATTATTTTATACTATCACTTTCTTCCATGCAATATTAACCTGCAAAGTCAGGTATTTGCTTTCCTGTGTACACACACACACACACACACACACACATTTAAAAACCTGTTTTACAAAAAAAACCCCATTTTAAGTCAGACAAGAAATGAAACCAGAATTCCAATCAAACAACTTACAGCATTTGGAAAACNAGACAAGAAATGAAACCGGAATTCCAATCAAACAACTTTCAGCATTTGGAAAACTTCATTCCTGTACAAGGAATTCAGAATTCAGTATCAAGCAAAGACAGATTCATAGCTTTGCATATTACAGCTGTTATTATTTGGGTAGGGTAGGAGGAGAAAAATCAAGTATTAATTCTATCTTAAGCCAAACTATTAATGTAACATTAGATACTTGGAGAAAGCAGGTGAAAAAAGTGCATGTGTTATTTGCTTGTTATTAACACATTTGACAGTATTAACTAATTGGATATTTATGATGGAGTTTACAGGGTAACCATAATGTTCAGCAACAAAACTTTAAAATCTGATTCTTACAAAGAAAATGCTATATAAGAAATATAATGGACTAAAGTACTGTTTTATATTTAGTCACCAAGTTTTCTTTAAATCCTAGAAAAATTAAATAGATTTCACATACCTTGGAAATATTACTTGATCGACTTGCGGAACGCCCTGGGGATTTGTCATTCTGGAAAACAAAATTAAAAGATGAAAAAAGTTATGTAATTTGGATTTCATCTTATCTTTTCTGTGACTATGACTGCTCAGAGATTCTCCTCCTCTATTTTTCTTCAGTTTGGCTGCTGACTGTACAATGGAAGACAGTTCAAGAACTAAACCATCACAATAGTTCTCTGAATTACACGAGTATAAGTTTTTTTAACGTTCTGTAAGAAATTAATGCTAGCATTTAATTAATGTCAGTTTGTTTTGGAGTTTTTTAGAAAAAACGTTCCGAGTGAAAGATCAATGAAATATCAGAACTTCTCATGAAAACTGGTATTTATGTATGAAAACAAATGACAAAAACTTCCCAGTCACACTGAACATATTCCTGCTTAACAAAAAGAGTAGAATTCATCCTCTGCGTAAATTAGCAGTACTAGACAACTTCCTGGACAGATATGTTCTGAGAAAAACAAAGTGTGACCATGCAGAGATGCAGTTGAGTGTAACAGTGACTCTTCCATCCCCTCTCACTCTTGCAAACAACACACGCACACAAACCAACACCACAGGCTGAAGTGCATTAATAAAGTGTATGTCAAAGAGTTACATTTCCATAGCACATGGTCATAGTGGGGTTTTTCCCAGCAACCCAAAGGAGAGGGTGGAGAAGGGGTTCCAAAATTTGCTCAGTATTTAGACTTTCCTGGCAATTGATTCAGCTTCATGTACCCTGAAAAGGGGAGCTATTTCAGAAACAGGGCTCATCCCCTCAGTAAATGCATGTATCTTTGAAAAACAATGAAAATATTTTTCTCAGCACTTGAGGCTCAAACACTCAAGTGAAACCTTCACGTCAACAAGAGGGATTTTTAGCTGGAAGGAGCTGAAGTAGATATGTGCCTAAGTCTGATGGATAACCTACACGGAGGAACAGGGTGGTGAAACCCTAAGCAGAGCTTTCGTTCCTGCAGCTTTATTTGCAATTCATGCACCATGCAAACACATACATGCACACATGTCCTCAAGAGCCTTTCAACTTGGTCCATCTCTCCTCAACCTGCATTCAATAAAACTACAGAAAAATACAGAAGGTGCCAGCTACCAAAAGCTATATTTTCTCCTCCATTAATGCATGTCTAGTCTAGAAATTAGTATTTCCCCAAGAGTTTCTGTCACAGAACAGTTTTGTGGTGGCAAAAAGGATCAAAAAGAAACCTTAGGCAATTTGGCAGCAAACATTTAGGAAACCCCCCCACACACACTTTTATTTGTCATTTTTGTACTAAAAAAACCACTTTGATCTCAACCCCAGTAGGCATATCCATATGAAAAAATAGTTTTAAAACTACTTTTTGTTTCATATACCTATGGATCTTTCTTCCTCCAGACTGTCAGTGGCTTATGTTTTTATTCAATCCCTCAGTGCCATCTTTTTTTTCTTTTTTTTTTACTGCACATATAAATATCCTGAACTACTATCTCTCTTTCTACTTTGTTTTCACTACCAGAAAGTAGCACGATGGACATTTGACATCCAAATCAAGCATCACTGAGCTCCCTGACCACACAGCACTCTACATTTTATTCTACAATAGAAATTAAATCTCAGGATTCAACAACCTTCAGGTTTGTTTGTCACTCTTTTCTTTTTTTAAGGACAATTTTGAAAAAAAAAAAAATCTTCAAGTTATGCATTGCTTTTTTACATTTTGTCCTTGAGACTGGGCCCACTTTTTCGAGGGATGTGGAGTAGATGATACTTTCTGGCCTGAATTATCCTGTGATTCAAATATTACTTCTGTGGTATATTAACCACTGTAGCTTTGGTAATAAATTCATAACTTCTTATCCTTTCTCAATGATATTATACATATAGTTTTGAATGTCTGCTTTTATATCCATACAAAATACACTAGATATTCTGGGTACATCATTCCGCGCAGCTCTGCTTTGACCTCAAAATAATAGAAGTTATGGACCCATGAAATTAGCTCTCATTTTGTGGTTAGAAATTATGAATGGGGATCACAGCTGAGAAACTCCCTGCTAAAAGCATAAAGCCTTTATTGTCCGTCCCTTGGACTACAAAACATACTGTGTTTTCTGACAGCAGAGTGAATCCTGGAACTAACTTATTTTCTTTCAACAACCCATCATTCAAGATTCATTTTCAAAATCTGTTTCTTGACTACAGTGATACAGGCTTTTTACATGATGCATTCTCCTCTCTGGCACATCATCTCCTTCTACCCATCCTTCACTTGGGTTACAAGAAGATTCTGACTCTCCAAATGAAAATTCACAGCATTCACAGTACAAGTGAATGCAAAGTACTGCTCACACATTAAATGGTCTAAAGTGAGAGAAAGAGTACTGTCTCAACAGTTTTTTTGGAAGAAAAAAAAAGATAAATAAATGTAATCATCATTACTATGTTCAGGTATTTAATAGTGATTTATCCTGAAAACCACAGTATAAACAGAACAAAAAGCTTTGCACTAAATTACAGTACATAAATCAAGTACAGAATTCTTCACTGAAATTCCCATTCAACTTGCACAATTCTTTACACAACAAAAGAACAGAAGAGAAAAGTTATGGTAAAATCACTTTTGAAATATGTCATTAAAGAGTGTCTCGGTGCTTCTGTTTTAATGATTTCTATGAGCTCTCTGGCTCATATATAAATATTCATATGCACGGTTAACAATTTTAAGTCTTACTGGGCAGCACAGCACATTTTAAAGTAATCCATTTGTGTGGTTTCTTTCCTTAGCTGCCCGTTGTTTGGCTCTGGCTTTGAGGACCACTCGGGCTGACCCAAGCACCTTGCTAATGAATTGCACTTCATCTCTCCGAAGTGAGCACGAAAGCATCAAGAATTAATCAGAATAGCTCAGTTCACAGAAGAAGCTTAGACAACAGCTTCTGTCACGCAAATACAACCAACACACCGCCCAAAAAATCCCCCCCTTTTACAAAATATTTGTCTTATTCTTTTTAGTGGACTCTAATCTTTGCATCCCAGTGGTGCCACGTGCTGGTTCACACATCTGTGACAGTCCTCAGCCCTGGAGCTCCACACATTAACTGTTACATTAACTGTAACGTTTATAACCCTTCTGTAAGTCATGCCACAAAAATAAATGCAAGCACAACATGGGCCAAACAAACACAGTTCTGCCTGTCTGAAGTGCCTTTCCACATAGCACCCCCTCACTGGATCTGCACAGAAGCCTCTTCTCAGCACCTCTGCACTTCTGGAATTCTGAACAGGAGCAGAAACTGCATTCCCTTTATGGCCTGAGCTGTCACATACGCAGATGATCTCAAGTAGGAACATGAGTTTTTGAAAGGAACTGAAATTATTAAAACTGATTTAATACTGTATTAATATGGTTTATTATTTATTTTTATTTATTTTTATAACTTATTATGATTATTATTTTATTATAAATTCTTTCGTAATTTATTATTATTATTATTAAATATTAACTGATTAATACAGACCGGATACACTTTTTTCAGTATCTCCACATGAAAAGAGAAAGAAAAACGAAAATCACAAATCAGGCAACATTTGCTTTAACTGTTAAACAAAAATTCCAATGGCCATAATTATCTAAGGCATAAACACACTGTAATTACTGAGCATCATGCATAATTTTACTGGAACACAGAATTTTTTCAATATGACAGATTTGTTAGATTCAAAGCACCAAGTGACAGAAAAAAAGCTCACTATGAATACTAAAGACTGTGATACAGATGCAACCTTTAATTAAAAAAACAAAGTACAGACAACAGTAACTATTAATAAAATTAAATATCAACAAAATACACAGAATATTACAATTTGTATTATTAATATATACAGTATCATATATATATATATATATATAAAAAACACCTAAAAATACATAACTATCTCTTGATTTATTTGGATGAATCAATGTGTAATTGTATTTACTGTCTACTAGTTCTCTGCTACTGCAAATAGCCAGAGCCAGGATAACAATGTCTGCCATGGTGTGGCTTTTACTACATTACTAAAAATCTATTTAGGTTTCTTGTGTTGAGCTCTATGTTTTTAAAACAAATACAAGCATAATACTATTTATTTTTAATTTTTTATGCCAAGAAGGTACTGACAATTTTACTACTGACAGAGCATACACCCTGCCTCTTGGCCAGTTTAGACTTGGATAGCCTTTTCTCCATGGTGATAACATCCCAACAAATTCAGAGTAGCTGGCAATTCCTAAACAGCTTTTATGGGGGAATTTATGTTCTAAGAGGAAGTCAAAGCAGATTTTAGCTCTAAAATAATACTGAGAAAAAAGCCTATAATCAGCTGACAGTTATCTTTTATTTTTTATGCAATTACTCTCTGTGCTGCTACATATTTTATCTATTTTTTCATGCTTTCAAATATTCAACAGTCAGACTTATAATTCCTCTTATAAATGAACCATACCACTAAATCACCCAATATAAAACTAGTGGTAGTCAAATCTATATTTAAAAACCAAAGAAAACCTACCTCCCTTCTTTGCAAATGAACAGCTTGCTTATTCTAAGAAATTTTAACTTCCCTAAGAAGTTCAACATGAATGTCAAATCACCTACAAGGTCACTAGGGGAAAGGAAGAAGGAGAAGATGAATCTAAACAGACTGAAGGTCTCTGTTGTAAAGCACAACTGTGCCAAACCAGCTAATTATCACAAAAAAGGTCCTGAGGATGACCGTGAAATTTTTACATTGGTATGCTTCCACTGTAATAGGGTCTGGAGTCAAACATTTTAGGAAATGGTCTTCTTTTCCAGCATTTTATTCTCTAAACAAAAATTTACAACGCCACCAACGGCGTGGCACAGACATATTGCTGTGTATTCATGGCTGCTTCTTGCCCTGGTATCTCTGGTGTGCTACATTCCTATCTCCATATCAGTGTGTCAGGGGTTTTGTTTCAGTGTAAGCTGCTAATAAGCTTGATACATACATCACAATCTGATCCACCATGCTTTTGAGCTGAAAATGCTAGTTACACTTTAATGGGGCTCAGGGCACTTTCCAAGAGGAAAGTGGCAGGGCATGCTTTCCATAGCATGCTTCCTGTTCAGGCTTTCTCAGCGATGCTTTTACCTGCAATTACATGCCTATCTTCCATGTTACAACATTCAGTTACTTTCTCTATGTTGCACAGATACCCAAAGCCACCAAGGTCAAAGGTCTCTTCAAATGGAAACAAACTCATGATTACAAAAAAAGANAAGTCACCAAGGTCAAAAGTCTCTTCAAATGGAAACAAACTCATGATTACAAAAAAAGAAAAACCAAAACAAAACAAAACAACCCCAAACCCGCCCAAAAAAAAACTACAAGAAAAAAAAAAAAAAAACCCAGCATTGAAACAAAGCACAGGCATGCACAGAATACAGTCAGAAAACACTGTCCTAAAAACTCATTTGATGTAAGTGAAATCCCTTTTTAAGATCAAAAAAAGGGTCAGATTCAAATATGTTCTACCACATGTACCAAAAAGGAAAAGTTCGTAGAAATCCTTGCCAAAATTACAAATTAAATAACCGTGAAGCTGGGAATTTGTTCAACACCAATCAGTTCAGACAATGTGTGTCACATAGTTGCCCTTGACTGATTGTGAAGTAAAAATCTAGTCAGAGGCTTTTATTGGAAAATTATTTTTGGCAGTGCCTATTACAAATGAGAATGAAGTTTGTGCTGGTTTTGGCTGGGATAATTTTCTTCACAGTACCTGGTATGGGATGGTGTTTTGGACTGTGCTGTAATAATAATGATAATAATTCAGGTACATTCTGGTTGTTCACAAGAAACAAGTGCCAACAAGAAGTACCAGCATTTGCATGTTACAATGAAATGCATCCCAATCTGACTCCACTCAGCTCTGCCAGGAGCTGAAACTTTGTGTTGCTGAGGATAGACTCGAGCAATAAGCAGAACACTGCTGGCTGAGTGCCAACAGCCTGGTCACAGTGGATCTTCCTGCTTCCTTGGGGTCCAGGGCAATATCTCAGAGTGAACCTGCTGGCACAGAAGTCTGTGGCACTCCTCTTCTCAAAAATCCCTGTCTTATAGCACCCAGCTCACTTCCAAATGACACAATCTATTGGACAACAGTATCCTAACCAGTTTCTAGGTTAACACAGTCTAAACATCCCATAGTTTCATGTGACTGTTTTTCTTTTTTAAACAGATGTCAAATTTTCATGTACGGCTAGTTTCACTCACTGAATCCATCAGCAGACAGACAATACTTGAACCTTCAGAAAAACCACAAACATCTAACCCAAGGCTCTTCTATGATTAGGCATTCTAAAATACTTACTATGCAAAAAGACACATCCACAACAGTATCTGCCCTTTGGTGACTCAGGAAGTGTATGGTGAACACCATACAATAATCATAGCACTGCATGAGAAACGTAGCAAAATTATCTGCATGTGCTCTTCCGATTATACCTTGGATGCCTGTTTTATCCAAAGCCAACCATACAGCTAAAAATCAAAATCTGCAAAGACATCTGTCTGACTGGACAGATACAGCCATTATTTTTTTATTAAAAAGGCCCAGAGAAAAAGCAAGAAAGACTATAACTTAACAAATCAATAAACTGATATACCCCGGTATTACCAAGATGTATGGAATACTATTTGCAAAGGGTACTACATAAAAAATGCAGAGGGATAATATTAATTACAACTGAAGAAAATATTATGAAAATAAATTAATTTATAACAAAAAAAAGGGCAAATACAAGGGAAAAGAGATGGAATAAAAATAAACATAGGAAAATGTTTCCCCTGTTTTGTCAAAATAGGGAACCATATAAAGACTTTCCTTTACTTCTCTTATAAACGTTTTCTCTATGCATATAGGCATTTTAAAAAGCTTGCTCATAAACACCAAAAAGAAACCTACCAGGAGGGTAAGCAATTGCTTGAATTCATCATGGTTAAGTTTTTCACCAGAGAACTTACTGACTCTCAAATACAAGGCTCCAACTTGTGACACATAGTTTCTGTAGCTTTACTTGTCACATTTAGAAACATAGCTTGGCCTCCAAATATCTTATTATTGTTTTTCTTTTCCACTGCTGTTTGCCAAGTTACTTCTCTTCAGCAAAAACACAGAGCTTTTAATTATTATTGTACTGATGTCTAACTGCACCCTGTTCAATTTCCACCATCTGTGTTTATCAGAGCACCTTAGCTAAAACAGGTAACCCACAGAATTTCAAATGGATTTTCACATGTCAAAACCACCTTCTGCTACTTGTTTGCTCATTTTTAAAATTACCTGTCAGTTATAAACAACCTGGATGATTGCACCAACACTTGATTTACATTTCTTTAATATTGGAAATACACTATGGGGATTTTGTTGTTGGGTGTGGTTGGTAAAGATACCTTACCTTGAAAAACTGGAAATGTTTTATACTTCTTTTTCTTGACATTTCTCAGCTATAGAAAATGAAGAAAAGTATCACTCCCTTTTTCTCCCCTCTAAAATACAAATGCAATTAACAGCCTGCAAGCCTTAATTTGTCAATCTGTTTTTCTACTGCAAGACTAGCAGTTCAGCTTAAGTTTTATTACTTCTGGACAGGTGTGAATGTCAACCAAGATATATTGCTGTACATAACTTGGTATCAGATATGAAATAAAGCCACTCTTTAATTATCACTTATTTTCACACCATATTACCCTTCTTAAATGGGTTTGACATATAGAACAAGAAAGTGAAATAGACTCCTCCTCACTTTGACATCAAGCTATCATTTTCTCTCTCTCTGGAATGAACAGAAATGCAACACAATAAATTTGGTTGCAGCACTCTTAAATCGAACAGGTCTATTATTTACACATTATTATCATTTACAGATGAAGCATTTCCATCCTTCATCAATAAACATCTGTTTTTTCAGTCTGTTTTGTACAATGTGACAACACTTTAGTACACTGTAATCCCTAATCTACTCACTGGATTTAGTGGGAAGTAGTCGGATTTACTGTGGAACATATGCAGGAGAAACAACAAAATTTTCAGAAGGTTCAAAACAACTTTTTCTTGCAAACTTTAGACCATTCTGATGGAATAAGGTACTTCCCACCCGGTTGTTTTGAGCCTATGTTCCTCTCGTCTCCTACAAACACTAGGCACTCTATTTAGTTCCCTAACCTCCCAGTACAAGATGCAACTTTCCTTTTCCAGATTCAGTGAATCCAAACATCTGGTCTCTACCACTCTCTACTGTAAGAACACTCTTGGTGGCCAGGATAAATTTCAGCCAAGAGTTTCAAGTTCTGTACAAAAAATTAGACACGGTGTGTGGACTAAGTAGTTTGATTTTATTTCACAGTATGGTATGCATTCCGATTTATCTTTGTTAAGCCTGAAAATATACAGATTTTTTAATTGAAAAGACCAACTAATGCATTTCAGAATTCAGGCATCACTTTGCTGTCTTTTTGTGACCTCCTGGATTCCAATCAATTAGTACCAGAGATGAAAGCCTCTGTGGTCAAGTAGTTTTCTAACAGCCAAGTGTTTATCAAAGGATATAAGTTTAATTAAATACACAAAGTCAAAGTGCCTCAATTACAATAGAGCTATAAAACACTACTTGATTATGTTCTGTATGTTCAATATCACTGCTTTCATATCTGCTGTCTAATTAAAATTTTATGTCTTTTATGTTGTACATTGGTAGCCAGGGTTTTCACTTCTGAATGCGGACAAAAAATCATAAATGCTACCAGCTGAGTAATTTATTTTGTAACAGCAGGTCCTGCAAATCTTGGTGCTATGGGCTTAGCATGTCTGAACCCTTACAATCCCAAGCTGAAAATAAAAAAATGCAAGGACATGAGGAAAATTTATGGCGGTTGAATCCAAGATAGATTCAATACATAGATTCCATAGATTTAATCATTAGCAACTCTGCTATTTAATCTGGAAATCCTTAAATCAATCTTGATGTGAGATCATGTTAATAAATAATTAAGCATATAATCTCATATAATTAGTTTAGTTATTAAGTAGTTTGTAATTTTCAACATAAATGTGAAAAATGCAACTCATGTCTCTTTAACCATCAAAGCAAAATTTAAACTTTAGGGCCTGAATGACAACATTTTTAAACAACTATTTTCAACAAAGCTCTGTATGAAAGCTCCTGAAGTGATAAATGTATTCACAGTAAAAGGTGTAGAAAACTTGAAAAAAGACAGCTTCAAGTTAAAATAAGTCTCTACAGCAACTTCTCTGCCTTAGAAGTAACACTGACATTAACTCAAATCTTCCTTCTATGTACTTAATTCATACTTCATAAAGCACAGGTTTGAAAAGACCTCTAATTTCACCAAGTCAATCACTAACCCAGCACTGCCAGATCTACCACTAAACCACACCCACAAGCACCACACCCACAGTTCATTTAAATAACTCCAGGGATGGTGACTCAAACACTTCCCTGCTCCAATGCCTGATCCTTGTTTCACTTACCTCTAGAATATTTTAGGACAGCATATTTTCCCCTCTGGTTTCTGAAATATTTATTATATTCATTAATGAAAGGATGCTGTAGAAATTAAAATTAAGTTGGGCTTATTCTTAGAACTCACAAGCCCTAACTAATACTATATATTCATTTATTCAGTAAGGGGATAGAAGGAAACTATTACACAAAAGAATTTTTTGGTTCTTTTCCTTTACAGTTACCTTAATGTTTAATTAAAAGGCTGAAAGCTGGTTCTATTTTCTGCATAAAAGAATGCAAGTAAAAAGAAGTGAGGAACACAGAATACACCTGTTGTTAGCAAACCTGCCAAGCAAGTTATACATATTCATGAGAGAAGGATTCTACAGGCATGACCTACATTTAGACTCAAAGATGTGCTGAGAGATGGGCACGTACAGCACAGCATTTACTGATTACTCCTTCTTAGCAGGTTTTGTGTTATAAACAGAAATCTCTTAGATGTAAAGAGGAACACCAAGGGGAAAAGGAGGAGGAAGGCTGGGGAAAACAGATAATAATGACACTGTCCTGGGGTAGACAAAATGTTACATTAGCAAGAGAAGATTTTACTGTCAAGAGCACAATTTCTGATTCTAGATGTGACAAATTAATCAGCAGAAAAATAAGACCAAAATATAAGAAGAGGCTCTGCCAAGACATCTGATTAACTGTAATGCAGAGACTTTGCAGGCAGTTATTAATTCCTCCCAGTCAGACCTTCATGCCTAATAAAAAAGTCCCTGGCACAATTAGGACAGACAATAATTCAAACTTTCCCAGGGTGCCTATAAATAACTACTTTCCAGAATATGGAATAGACTACATTTATTTTATTAATATCTGTTAATTACTGCACAGAATTTAGACTAATGTGCTGGGAGTAACATCCTGACACTGTAATTGACTTGACTATTTGCCCACAATAATCTATGCATTTATGTGTGTTTGTCTTCAGGACTGTAGCTGCTAAAACCACCACTGAAATTATCCAGTCTTTTATTCATGAAACATTTTAATTACTACCTTAAGCTCTTCATTTTTTCCATTACTGCAAGCAATAATGAAGCATGTGTGATTTCATTTGATTCTTTTCTGTGCTTTCTCACCAAAGAAGCCTGCCTTGCTTAGTCACTACACAAAGTGAAATAACATTATACCCAAATGTTTAGCATAATTTTCTAAATATAATAAGAAAAAAATACCATATTTCCTCACATTTCAGTAGATCTCACTGTAATAAATGCTCTGGAGTTTCAGTCTTCAGTACATTTCCATATTTCCAGCAGTCTATGTTCAAGCACAGTTATACCATTTTAAGAAAATATACAATATTCTGCCACTTGTATCTGAAGCAGGTATGACTTACTCTGAGTCAAATGGAGATTTGTCCACTGAAGATTTGACTTATTCATGTCAGGTAGTGGTCCACAATTTGCAATCTGATGCTCATACAACATCTTCAGCAACAAGTTACACCTTTCAGATTTTTAGAAATCTCACCTCCCACTGCTGGCAAACACTGGCTTATCCAAATATAAAAATGCAGATGGCATTCAGGTGATTCTCTTTTAGGTCTAAAAAAAACATCTTTAGCTCCAAATGAACTTTTTCCCCTTGTACAGAAAGAGTAATCTTGCCAATTTTTACTACAAACAAACAAAAACAAGGCTTTCACAATATGAGATTCTAGAGAAGAAATTATTATGGAGAAGAGCCTCACAGGAAGGATTAAGGATTCAATTTTAGGTCCTGATATTTTTAATAAGCATTCAACTGATTAGAAATGATGAGTGATCAAGCAGAAAACAAAGGGGTTAAATCTATTTTTTTTCTTTACTTGCTTCCAGAGTTGAGTTTCTTTAAAAATAGCAACAAAAACAAATTCCAACATGTCTGTGTTTTAGCTTAGAAGGACCATGGAAAACTGTGACAATGAGCTGGAAAAGAGGACAAGTTGGAGAAAATGTCAACAAAGAATTAGTTTCAGTATCTTCTTTGCTATTCCTATTTCACCATAAAGACCAAATAGGAAGGTGTAATTTCGATATTCTGTTTTCAGTTTACCTCAGCTCTTTCCAAGTTCAGTTGTGTGCTTCACCACTTCAGTAATAAACTTCTCCTTTTGTCTAATTCAGGACAGTGATAACATTTCTGGATACCAATGATCCACTACCCCAATGTGACTCCCAGTAGCATTTAAAACATACGGCTGCTTGAGTATGCCTCAAATATGTGTCCTAGTTGGAAGGTTAATTAAACTATGATTCTATCTGTTTTTCCAGTTGTAAAGGTCAGTATCCAGATTGAACCTACACTGAAATGAAATTAACCTTTTGCATTCAAAGAAAATAGATGTGCTAAAACCACTGAACTGTGATAGATCCAAGCACTGCAGCACATAACTCAGCTTACTCATCCATATTAGAGACAAACTAAGGAGGGAAGATAAGGACAAACTGACAAAACTTCTGAAAACGGTGCAAATTATCAGGATGACGAATATAACCTCATACTGTGATTACACGGAGAAACTTTCCTAGTGATAAAAGATGAAAGTATCATCTCCAACAACAGCTCAGATATTATTTGTCTTTTAAAATTAATGCACACGTGGTCTATTTTGACAAGACTGGGGAAGTCCCTTCCCATGATGTGCAAGAAGACAGTTTGACACAACTACAGTCCCTGTGAACATGAACGTCTCAGTCATCAAACTCTCTCAGCCTGCACTGCTCAAAGCAAGCACAAAGTGAGATCACTTCCTGCCCTGCATTGTGCTTCAGGGAAATTGGATTAAAATATGCTCAGAATATGTTCAGATAAAAGCAGAAGATTAAGGGCTACACAGGTAAAATATGTTAAGCCTCTGTGATGTGAAGGATCTGTAAGGCAAAGAATAACAGCTCTCTGTGTGAGGAGATTCCCATGGGAGAAAAGTCATGTAGCTGTCCCAGCTCTCCTCGTACAACAGACAACACCACCTCCCCGGGGTCACCCTCTGACTCTGTGCTCCCGTGGCGCAAACAAAACCTGCAAGTAACTGGAAAGAAACAGCACAGTTGCATCCCCGTCCCTTCTCAAGTCTGTATTTGAGCTCCTCAGCCAGAATCACCACGGTGTAAGGAGAGAGCAAGCGAGTTCCCTCCTCATTGCAGAACTGTTAGGGAATACTTTCAGTAAACAAAACACTTAACATGGCCTTGCTGTCAGTCACTCAGTTGTGTCATGGCAAAAATTAGCACCAGGAGCCCAAACGAGCTACAGCATGTGAAAGATCCAAGGAAGGAATCCCCATCCTGCCTCTGAGATGTTCAGTCAGTACCAAGAATCTATTGTTCCACTTCAAACATAAAAAGAAAAGATGCTTTTACACCACTTCAAATCACTTCTGCAACGCACTCCTGCTCTTTGAGTGTCCTGGTGGATGCAGCTTTTGAGTTCATATCTACATCAGCTTCTCAGTTCAGTTTTACAACGCACTTCTCCAAGGGCTACAAGTTGGTACAAGTTCTTTCGTGGTGATAAGAATCCACGACATGGAATTGGAGCAGCGAACGCAAAGCCGTGTTTTTACCAAGACTTTCTGGGATTTGAGAAGAGATACTGGAATATTAGTAATTTACCCTGCATCCTAAAATAGCATCTGTAGTTTATTTACCTATTTCATATAGTCAAGCATTTACCTGATAATCCACTAAAATGCTCCCTTTACCAGCATCAAATCAGGCATCTGAGTTGGGCACTGATCTCCATGACAAGAAGCTTGTACATCTGGCAACTTAAAAAACTTGGGGTAAATTAAGGCAAATTTACTCTTCTCTTTTACTCTTAGGTACTTTAACAAGCATAAAGAGTAAATGATGGCAAATACAATAAATGGCTCATGATATTATTAATGATGAAAATAACGCAGAACAGAACCACCATGAAAATGTTTCTCAGCTATTTTTATGAATTAATTATGACAAGACTCATATTTATTAAATACACACCTTAAAATGTACTGTAATCTGTCAGCTCTGCCGCAACAACTGCTGTACAGAAATTCCACTATACAACATATTGTTTTACTTAGGGTAGACAAAAAAACCCAAACAAACAACAAAACCAAAGAAGTGCTTTCCTCTCAAAGGTTCTTATGCCTTTCCCTTAGTCTTACCTTCACAAATTCATCTTGGCCACCATGAAAAACCATTTTATTGCTACCATTAACCATCTGTTGCCTTTTCCTCTAGTATGTTCTATGCTTGCCATGAAACAATTTATCAATTAAGCTAATCAAGAAGATGCTAGTTTCATCCTATTCTGAACTGATTTATTTGTGTTGTTGTTGGAGGTGAGCAAGGCCTTTTCACCATGGTATGCTTTGAAAAACTTGCTGAACACTCCAGAAGAGCTCTGAACTAGGCTGAATTCAGACATCTACTGCATGAGATAAAGGAGAACCATCATCAGAAACCATATCCACTTAGCAAGTTCCTTGCAAATGGGCAGGATAATCAAGAATAGTAGTTCTTGTTCTCATTCTAATTTACAGGTCATAGAGAAAACTATGAGAAACTCATTCTGATTTACAGGACACGGAGAAACTATAGAGAAACTCCTTCCTTTCTTAATGTCCTTATCTCACTCATCTAACAAAAGTTTCAGGAAATTTTATTTAAATGCTTTAACTTCTTTTTTAAAAAGATTTTTGGTGAACTGAGTAAAGATTTCCAGATACACTTTGATAAACGAAACCAGATGCTAAATAGCAATGTGAGAATATAATTGTATATGATGCCAGCAGAGAGGGATGGAGGGGAGGGGGAGAAGAGTTATGCTATGCCTGCTTCATGTTGTGACTCCAGAGAATAATTGTTCTGAAAACCTTGATGAGCAGATTAGTGCTAAAGAATTTCATTAGACACTGCACTCAGTATTATACAGAAAACTGGAAGGAACTGAATGAACAAGCAAGAAGTAAGAACAAGATAAAATACAAATAAAAGAAAAAACTGATCTTTATTAGTCCTAAAGACCTCTGTTACTCCTAGAGACTTAATTCATGGCCCCATAAGCCCTTAAGAAGAAAAGAGATTTCAGAGGAAACATTTAAGGAAGGATATACAGTCTCAGGGGCTTTGGGAAAAGAAAGGGAACTATCAACAATACGGACAAGTATTAATTGTCTTTTCAGCCTCTTGCCCCCAAGTTTAACTTTCTGGGAAAAAAGAGAAGATTAACTTCACATAAAGCAAGGAAAGACCTTCACATTTTGGTACTGACAAAATTATAATTCAGCCCTAACCATAAAATTAAATCAAGCATCCATACACCACATACCTCACAACTTGTTCTTTTGGGAACTGCATTATAGCTCATTAGTCAACTTGCTCTTTCTGGAACTCTCAGTTTTTCCATCCTTACCCCAGCTAGTAGCATCTTGATATTGTTAATCAGACCATAAGAAAATCCTGCATTATAAGAAAACTATAATACTATAGTATTATATATTTTTAGGATATATACTATATATATCCTAAACCAGTTTGCTATGACATCCAGTATGTGCATGATCTTCCCTTGCTGCTCAAGTAATCTGTTCTTATCTTGCCTTGAGGTGAATGCTATTTCCAATTTTGCTGCTTTTTTTTCCCCCCCTCCCCTGCAGGCCTTAAAGATAAGGCTCAATAATCTAAATCGTTTAGAGTCAGAATTTCTGAAATCTGGACAACTATATAGTGTTCTAGAATTTCTGTCTAGGCCTTAATACTGATTTACATGGTGTCATTCCTGTGATTTACTCTCATATTTATCAGTTCTCACACTTACAGTTTTGAAGAATATAGATTTCAATCCTGGGGAAGATTATCCTGAAGAATGCATAAGAGCACACCAACCAGTTTTCTGGAAGTGTTAATTTTGAATGCTATAAAACCTATTTTAAATTGCCATATCTAACTTCCAGTATTTGCAGTGGTAAAAAAAGAAGCAAAAACCAAACCAGCTTTGTGCTAGATTTTTTTTTTTTTTTTACTTTTTATACAATGTAAACTTTTTTATTTCATGGAAAGATCATGGAAGCTACTTCCTGAACATTCAGCTTCAGTATCTTTGGAAACAACTAATTTCTAGCTGAAAACTTTACTTCTTTACTTGCCTGAACAATTCCATCTTTTTAAGATTAAAATGGTAATTGCTGTTCTTATTAAATGACACATTTGGTTTTAGCACAATATTTCATATATAACTATTTTAAATCAAAATTCTTCAATAACACATGTCTTTATAAGCCTTTTATTAACTGACACTAAAAGAAATATGCACCCTGTCTGAAAATTATCAGGGAAATGTTATCATTGTGCTTGGCATTGATGAGATCACATCTCTAATAGCGTGTGCAAGGACAGAAACATAAGAAAGATTAATTGAAATTGAACGAGGGTAGAAAAAGCCAACGCTCCTAGGAAAGCTGAAAGAGTTTGACTGGATTAGATTACCAAAATTATGGCCAAAATGGGACAGCTTATACATATAAAGGTACAGCTGCAACAGGTAACTAGCAGTGAGAAAATTGAAGATAAGCCAAAATTTGCCTAAACTAAATGGGTTGAAAATATCCGTGGAGTAAATTTAGGCAGGACACAGAATATTCTTAATTGCTAGAAGAACAATTTCCCAGTAAAAGGAGAAAAAAATGTAACTGTTAACAATAAATCAAAGAATAACATGAAAATTAGAACAGAACATGACTGGACTGACTTCACCATGATGAAGTGAGTCACCTCTAAACATATATTTTATTTTGGAAAGCATTTTTTGCAACTTTCATTAGAAACAGTGATTCATTCAGGAACATGATGCAAAATTACCTACTGCATCCAAGATGGAACTCTGGTACTAAATCAAACCTGAGATTAATAGCTAATTCTTTTATAATTTATTATTTCATGTACACTGAATAATCTTTTAGCATCAACAGAACTTATCCCTTTTTTTAGTTAGCCAGTTTCAAAATAATTAAATTAATCATAATCCTTGACTCCGTATCTCCTCAGTGTTTTCAAAACCGCTCAAGGACCTCATTAGCCATAGAAAGGATTTGGGCTTCTCTAATCTGGCATTTCCCTTTTTTCATCCAAAGGCTGTTTCCACTCATTGTTCCCTTTTCTTTCTCAAACACATTAGTCACTTTTCATTTCGCCTTTCGTACGCTAAACACCCCAACAAAAGTGTATTTGTGAATATTCACTCAAATGAACACTGAGAGTTTAGCTATTTCAGTTAGCTCAGTATTTATTGCCTTATAGAGCAATTTGCTGTTAAATTTTAAAACTAATTACTAGTATTTGTAACAAATATGCATTCTGTCAAGTTTTCCATAGAATACTTGTCAATAAAACTGTTCTTACACAGATGAACGTTTTTACTCAAAATACTCCCTATGCCAACAAACTACTATATCCCCTGCTATGACACATTTGCACCTTGCAAGATGTTTTCATTAAAATGTTATAATGCTATGAATCCTTGATTCCCTCTACTTTTGAAAATGACACTTAATTCCATTATTTAAATCATACTCTAAGAAGCTATTATTAAAAGCTATAAAAAGAAACTAAATTCTGGCCTGCTCTTCCTAAAATACCACCATTTGAGTAAATATGACCAACTGGACTGACTCCAAATTTTTTGTAGTGAATTTTACATCTTGCTATTACTTCAATACTTTGAAGGAGCATAATTTTCAATTCAACCTATAGGAGAAATTAGGCAGCAAAATCCCCATAAAGAGACGTCACTAAAGCACGCTCAATCAATAATAAAAAAGATGTATTTTATTTATGGGGAAAAGTTTCTTCTTCCCCTGAAGCACTTCTATACTTTGCAGATGATTCCACAACTGTCAGCTCAGTTGACATGAAACTATAAACACAAACTGTTCCAAAAACTCTAGCACTTTATATTAAAATTTCAGAAAGGATGCAAACACCAAAATACATCTGCTTTGATTTTGTAACACCATGCATTTCACTAGTATATTAATATAAAACATAGTCAGTTTCAAGCTATACCATAAACCATGTACCTTAGGATACTGGTGAATACCTTAACTCTCACCTCTGTTTATTATATTCAGCTCCAGTAATAGGATATAACATTGGATTTCTTCATTTCATTTGGGTGCAATGATGAGCACTCAATTAAAAAAATTGACATCTGCCACGCTATTAGAACTCTGATTACCCCCAACCTAAACAACAAACGAAATGGAAAACACACATAACTTGTGACACCACAGCAATGTTATAGGCAGCAAAGTTAATTTTACCTCCCAAATCAAACTATGCCCAGTGGCCAATGCATCAAAGCACTCCTTTAACCCAGCAGAATTCCAAAATTACAGTCTCTGACAATGAACAAGTTCAGCTAATGTCATGTGTTTGAATACCCACAGCCGATGTGAAATTGGAATGACTCCGCAGCATATGAAGAGATAAGAAATTGAAAAAAATCCCCAAAAACAAACCAATAAAACCCAACCATTTTATTCTTCTCTGAATGAAGGAGATCCAGAAAGGCTGATATTTTTTTAAAAGAATCTTGGTTACACATCTGCAGCAGTGGAAGTGGCTCTGCTGATACATCCTGCCTTGTTATGGTGCAAATTGCAATGCAGGACACATGAAGATCTGTCCATTAGTGCATTATCTCCTCTCTGTGCTCAGCATTCTGCTTATCTTATCAACCAAATGCAATGGTGCCACCGGTGATTCACTCAGGCTTGATTTACAATGCAGAAAATAACATCTAAAATTCCCATTCAATTTGGTAACGACATCAAAAGCTTTAATGCAAATTGACACATGGAGTGTAAAGCCCCAGCTTGAATGATGTGAATTGCTTATCCTTGGTTTCTTTTATTTCACCAGTAAACCTAACCCTGTAATGTGGGCATGGCTAGGCAGCCACAAAATTGTAAGGAAGCCACTGGAACACTGGAAATACACAAAATAATAGAAAGTGCCTGATGATACACTCATCATGCTCCTGGTGAATGCTGCTGCCAGTATTCAAAATGAGTCCTGTGCCAGCCCACTGTCAGAAGGCTGGAACACAACCTGAAAACTCTCAGATATATTTTAAGTCAATTTCTGTATAATGGGAAAAAAAAAAAAATTAAAATTAATGATCCTGAACATACTCCAGCCCCTACTCTTACAGTTTAAGCATATTTAGAGCTACTAGAGTAAGAATACTAATTTTAAAAGTTAATTTTTATTTCCCTAGTATATTGAATCCATATCTTTTCCAAGGTTGGTTTTTGTTTGTTTCTTTTGTAAAAGGTTTTGTTTACCTTCATACAAAGCGTAATTTTTGCTTTTCAAAACTGCTTTTTCAGAAATGTACTTAAATCACTCTGCACTTAAATTCCTGCACTGACTGACCTTTAAAAATCAGGATATAATATGGCAAAATTATTTCTTATTTTCATGGATAAACCTGGGATTTTAGGATAGATAATCTTGCTGGTGCCATGGGACAATTACAGTTTCCCACTAGATGTAAGCAATGTAAAATTTTTATCTTAGCTTATTTTCAAATACTTGAGTAGTGGAAAGGAGAAGCAGTGTATACCCAAACAGTTGATCCGGGTGTTATTTTTAAATCATTAAAGTATTACATTAACTTCAAGTATTTGATCATATGGCTGGATGTAGCATTACTTATAATTCAGTGCTGACATTTTAACATACACAAACAACACAGCATATGTTCATATTAAGCAATCTATCAGGAACTTAAATGTCTTTTTTTTAGCTCAATAAATTGTTTTTATAATCTAATATCTTACTGCATACCTGAAAAAAGTAGAATTCTGATTAACAAGAACCTTGACATCTTAACTTGGAAGTTATGAAACCTAGCACACTTCAGCATAGTAAGCATACAACAGAACAAGAATTTATTACGTAAGTATAAAATTATTGAAAAACATATTTTTAAAATTAAGTACTTTCATTTCTACATCCTAGTACCTGTGTGACAGAGAACAGCAAAAAGCACATTTAACATTCCCCTTAATCTGTCAAGTCCCAAGCTATTTCAAAAACAGGTTGAATGTTTCAAAAGTGCTTGAACACTTTTTGACAAAACCCAAGCCCCTCATGGCCATTATCTCACTTGAAATCCTTAGTTTTAAAATATTCTGAGGCTGCTGTTAAAAGACACCAAAATCATATTCTCAGAACTAATGGAACGCATAAATAAAAAATACGCTTTTAAATGCAAGTACGCTAATTAAAGGACTCCACAAGTAAGAAGAGGCAGAAAAAAACAAAATAAGACATGGAATCATAAAAAAACTCTTCTCTGTGATATTATATTAATTGCCTATGCAAATTTAGCACACAAGAAAAAAAACCCACATGCCTCTAAGTAAGGAATAATTACATTTAAAAGTGTGTAAACTAAGCAGGTCACCTGCAGCCCTGGATTCAGAAGCAGTCTGACACTACTCTGCTGCTTTCCCATACAGCCTGCATTCAGTCCTTTCTCTGTGCACAGCTGCACATCATGATCTCCCCCTTTCATCTTTTCATCACATTAAAATCACATCAAAAATGTTAATTATTATTTTCCAGTGAGAGAGCTTTCGATGACAGCACGTGACTCCCGTAAAGTCTTTGTCTATAAAGCCTTTTCCATGTTTGCATGGTAAATCACCTGTTTGCCTAAATCATAAAGACAAATGAAAGACTACTTCCCATATAAATATGAAAGCTATAAAAATAACTACTTTGAAATGAGACAAAGATTTGGATCAGACTTTGGGAAGTTAAATTCCCAGCAAATGTTACGGTGCATAGGTATTGCAGAGGGTCTGCATAAATTATTGTGTCCTATGCCAAAATAAAAAAAAAAAAAAAAAAGGATTTTTAGCTAAGTGCAGTGCCAAAAAATCTAGTTCTCTGTAAGCAATTCTGAGGCATCTCAAAATCAGGTTATGC
>VWZN01013899.1:167869-213665 GCA_013396955.1 Regulus satrapa
AATATTCTTGAAAAAATAATGCAAATGTTCTGATTTCTTGTTTTATGTAAATAATAATAATAATAATAATAACAACAGTAACACTAGCAGTAGGAATGCACTTGAAGAAGATGGAGATCGTTAATGCTTTATCTCATGGAGTCTACTCCATTTATCTTTGATTTTAAACTGTATCTAATAAAATAATGTAGAAAAATACTCAAAGATGCATGAATTTAATTCAAGTAAATACATTTGGTTTTTAAGAGAATTTCTAACAGATTAAGTTAAAAATTATATTTACTTTACCAGAGAGCTGCAAGTCTGCAAGCATGTCAGAATGCTTTTAACTTATTTTTCTGCAGGAAACAATCTGTATTAAAGCAAAATAAAAACTTGTAGTAAGAAAAATCCATATACTGGGTTAGAAGCCTCTCAATTTAGAACAAAAAGCACACAGATCCGGTCTCATTCAACCCATTACAGTGTTTGAAATGTGAAAAAGTAACCAGTGAACTTGGTCTGATCCCCTATGAGCTAACAGAAAACAAAATTCTCAGATATTCTCCCACCTTTATGCATATTTTCGTAGAGAAAGAGCTTAGCTGTAACATGCAATTAAAAAAACCCATGAAAAATAGAACACAAAACCTCCAGACAATGGCCCCTCAAAACAAAATTCCTAATGATATCATCTCTAGATGACAAAAAAATAAAAGATTCAAGAAACAAAAGAAGCTCTTTCCTTCTAGTGAATTCTTTTTGATGGTTATTTGATTAAAGTACATGCTGGACTCCAAACCACATTTTTAATGCAGACAATTTGCTAGCCACTCTAGAATGCATGAAGATGTAGGTATGCACAGATGCCATTCTTTCTGACCTTTATGTGGTTAATTGCCTCCCAAAAATAAATACACAGACAGCCAAACCATATTGAATTTTCTCATGTACAAAACTAAATTGCTTTCAGTTATTTATTTTTACCTACAAGAAACCAATTGCTTTACTAACCACTTTGAATTCAGAATAAATATACAAAACTGCTATGGTAATTGCATATCTTATGCATCTTAGAAGTTGATAAGCAGTGCTTTTTCCATGCCAGGCACCAACTGACCAAGCATTAACTCATGCTACTATAGCCCACATTGTTAAAAACCTATCTCTTTGCAAATGGTTCTTTAAACTCTGAGTTGAAAAATCTTTCCCATCTCAACTTAATAAGAAAACTTATATTAAAAGATGATTTTTTTTTTCTTTTAAAGAAGAGACCACACTTTCAAGATACTGTAGTTAGCATTTCTTGATACAACCCTATAAATGGAGATGTATTACATGAAAACTTTTTGTCTATGTTAAAAACAAAAGAAAGCTTTCAGGTCACTTGCAGCATTAATACAAAGTTTTAATGTTGCACTTCACAGAATTCTTTGGACTTTAATCACTTTTGTATCCATCGGGAAAAAGTTTCCAAAAAGCACATTTACATTAATCATATCATACTGCACGTTTTCTATGTCTATTTTGAGAAAGAAACATGGTCAATATTCAAGATCAAGCAGGAAAAATGAATGTTCCAATGACTGAAGTACAGCAAGGTGACTGTTTGTGACACTGAAGTGTGAACACAGGGAAGATTCAGCTAATTGATATTGCTTATTACAGAAGCCAAGGTGAACTGTGAATATGGTGCAATAAAGCACTTGGAAGGAAACTTTTTTTTTTGAGAACAAAGGAAGTCAGAGCTGTACAAGATACTTATCAAAGTGGAGTTGACATCTGTATTTATAAAGTATTTCCTTTTTTCCCTTATTTTCCTCCATTATCTTTTTCATTCAATTTTCTCTCTCCTTTAAATAACAACAATAATAATAGCAATAAATTCCTGTCTAAATCACCCTCTCATTATTTCAAAAAATTTCACTGTAGGACCTCTAAATCAGTAACATTAACTCTGAGATGCATCACTTCAGATATTCTAAAAACATAACTTCTACTGGCTCCTTGAAAACCAGACCATTTTTACTGAAATCCCAAAACAATGACTTAAAACCAAAATTTATCTTTACACATTTGAAAACACCCCTTTTGATTCCAGACCAGGATTTTCAGATAGGGAGCACCATTAGATATTTAAAGTACTGGGACATTAGTGCTTCTTTATAAAATGACACGAGTGTCTTGAACTGCCTATTCACAAGATGAGGTCTTCAGCATTTTGCAATCTCAGTCCTAAATAAAATGGCCTTAACCCACAACAGCAACAAAACTGAAGGGAAATCATACTTGGTCTACATAAAATACTCAACCTCTCCCATACTGCTGTAGTTCAACACACATAATTATTGATATTTTGACAATTTAGTAGTTATTCATGCAATTATAATTTACATTGATTAACTGAATAGCTCATTTTTCCACATTTTGTTTTTATCTGCTGTTATTACCATCTCATAAGCATTAATATTTATAGATTACAAAGATTACATGAAGCAATTAACACATTCTGGAATATTATTACCCAGAGAAAACAAACATCAAACACGACTCAATAAACACAAGTTTCCAAACCACAAAAATTAATTCAATTATTTCCGCATCAAATAAGTAAAATATTATAAATATATAATATACAGACAGTTTTGATGCATCCCACTACCAACAGAGCACCTTGGGAGCTTTCAGAAGCACCTGCACTGCTGCTGTTGTGTTCCTCTGCCACGAGTTTGGGATTAGATGCAGCAGCATCAATGCACCTTGCTCAATGACCTCATTACCATAAATTTGACTACACATAAGTTTACTCTGCCTGCCTTCAAACTTACATAAGCCAGAGCCTGTACTGAGGAGTTTCTCTATGAAATACAAAAAATAACAACTCTGTTTGGTTTTTTTTCATTTGTTTGCTTGTTTGGGGGGAGGAGGGGGGGGTCTTTGTCTAGGGTGAACACGAGTTCAGATTAATGGCCTATGCAGCAAGTGAGCTTTATCTACAACCACTTTTTCTCCCTCAATATGCCTTCCCCCCTTATTTACATCTCTCCCTCACATATTTATTCCAGTGGTTATACTGAAAATGCCAATTATGGATTGACTGACAGTAAAGATAGCCCTACAACAGATTCTTCTCTGGGACTCAAATGTCAGGAGCCGAATCACATCCAGGAAGAGTAAAATGGGATTGCACAGAATTAATACAATCTTCTATGTCCTTCAATTTTATTTTTTTCCCCCAGTATTTGTTCTTTCATATTTTTGACCTTTTTTGTTTCTTTCTTTAACACAGAAAACAAAGCTAAGCAAAATTTCTATAGGCTACCAAATTAATTTCTGTGGAAGGAATACAAATCCACAGAAATAACACTTAATCTCTCATTTTCAATTCAAATATTTTTATAGCCAACTACATTTTCAAAAAAGAAATTTTGATGCCTTTTTTTCATACAGAGTTTAGAATCCTAACCTCAAAACAAACAAAACCAAAATCTTTCCAGGAATACTGTTTAGTATCCTAGTAAATATCAAAGAAGAAGAATAGCTCAAACTTCCAGGAAAGTTAGTTGTTTTGGGAAACTTTCCATTTTGGCAGTGTTAGGTTTATGGTTGTATTCAATGACCTTATAGGTCTTTGCCAACCTAAATGATTCTGTAACCCTAAATGAAAAAAATCCAGTACATCTGTAGGATGAAAATATTTCTTCTCTCTCACAGAAGAGAAAAAAGGTTCAATATTCCAATATAGTAATAAAACTCAAAATACATTTATTATCACAATTACATACTACTAGAATGAGGCATTTACAGTCTGAATAACAAAAGTGCAGAATACATATGTGAGCATATCCCACTGCGGTTTGAAACATTAGTCTTTTACATTAAATAAATACCATATTTAAGCTAAGAATAAAAAACCCTTCTCAAAATTTAACCATATAATTTATTCATAAATATAAAATATTACATCCTCTTTATAATACCAATACATCTATGAACTCAATTTTTGTTATGCTTTTCACCTTTTTCTGTCAGATACTGATTATGCTGTATGTCATAAAATTTTGTTTCTCCAAAACAACAGAAAAGCTAAAATGGTCACATGAAAAATAATAAAAAAACTTTTTTTTTCTCTGTATACATCATGAAAGAGAACTAGTGTGTAACATCTGGGTATAAAAATGCTGAAAGCTACAGCTGATGTAGCTCTCTCTTCTTACTGTAATGTGGGCTATTTAAAATGCCTTACAAAAACCCATTACCTCAGTTAAATAAATTGCAGCCTACAGAGCTAAGAAGTAAATATTGTCAGTGTCAATGCAGATTGAAAAAGAGAAAAAAAATGAAATATCGAGCACAGAAATAGAAAATTGATGCTTTATCAGAAAAAAAACCCAGATCTTCACAAAGGATGAAATCCAACCACTTCTATTTAAACAATGCTTAGTTAATAAAGAAATCATAGTCAACTGATCTAGTACAGAAGCCGTACCTTTCATATCATTGATTTTTTCTAAAGAATTAGTAGGGCAAAAACACTAGGGTGTATTTCCTTTACAAAGAAGAAAAAAAACAAACCTACATGCCGAGAAAATCAGAGACAGAAAAAAGCTAACAAAAATATCAGAGAAAATATTTCCATTTCCACTCCAAATTTCAAGGATTGTGGACATGGGATTTCTGTAACCCCCAACACAAAATCACACAGCAGCCTCAGACATGTTATTGGCAAGATTATACTCTTCACCTTCAGTTTAAACTTCCCCTTCTTAACCTTATCCTATTACTCCCATCTCATACTTATGAAAGGCCCAGGGGGAGGGAATAACAGATTAACCCCAGAGGTAATTAGCCTAACAAGGTCACAAGCAGTTTTCTTTCTCAGTCAGCAGAGTCAACACAAGTGATTATGGTCAGCATCCACATACAGCCATCTTTGACCACGTAATCATTTTAATGGAGTTGCTAAGACTGGCATTTCTAAGACAAATATTTGAAAAACCTCTAAAAGTGCAGTGGGGTGCCTGGTTCTGCCAGTTATGTCCATTGCCTGTGGAACAAATCCTAAACTGCAGCCTGTCTGTTGATTCGCCTTGAGGAAAAAACTAGGTCTTCTTCCATACTTTCTCCTCCTTCCTTGTATTAATTATCCAAAGTTATTAATCCTTCCACTATCAACCAGCATAAGTCTAACACCTTTGTCTCTAGAGGACTGAAGCACCTTACTATTTTAAGTGAAATTTCATCTAAAGTGTTCATTAGTTCATATTAATGAGGCTGAAATAATATAGTAGAAATTACTTTCACAAAGTTACATGGAAGTTATGTACCACACAAATCAGTCCTTTAACCTGCACAGTAATTATGATTCCTTTTATGCTCCTGTTTTTTGTTTAAAGGGAACACCACAATTCCAGCTGCAATGCCAAGTGTTCGGCGACACTGACAACACAAAACAGAGACTTCCCAGACCATATTTTTTTAAGAATCTGCTTTAAAAGGTTATCTTTTATTTGAAGGTCTGATATCTCCCCAGATCCTTTTCCACCTGAATTCTCCATCAAAATTGCATAAAAGGGGAAATCACATGCAGGTTTCAAGAGGCCCTACTTAATCTTCTAAGCTACAGATGTCTCCGTTAGATAAAAGGGCGAAGGGCGGGGAGCTGCAGCGAGGACTCGGTCTGTCTGTCTGTCTGCACCCAGGCTAGGCACTCACACGGCAGCCCTGGGATGTGCAGGCTCATTGTCTGCAAGAACACAACCCGCGTGGAGCACAGCGCTAAAACAGGGATGTGCTGCAGCCTCCCAGGACACAAAACCAACCCCAAATCAACTGCAGGTGTTGGGAAGATTTTCGCTGACGATAGCAAAGCAGAAGAGTACATTAGGGATGCATCTAGGGAGATGCACAGCTTCCCTGTAGCTTTGCTACTTTCTTCTTCCCACCCCTGTCTGCAACAGAACTTATGTGCTAATATGAATGCATGAAATGGCTTCTAGGTGTACACGTGCAACCCTGTTTCCCTCTTAAGAATATATTCTGGAATATATTTTGCAGTAATCATTACTTAGCAAACCACTTCAGAATGAGAATGAATCCTGTTGGGAGAAACTGCACAAACGTATGTGATTAGGTAAAATTTAAACTAGCAGGGTTGAAATCTATGTATTATATATACACACTACACAAAGTTACATGCACACAGGTATTTGTAAGCATGCAAATAGTATCAGTATAGAATATTTAAACAAATTATGCATCCACATTTCTGTTTACAGAACTGAGTTACAAAAACTGCAACAGTCAGCAGAGTAGAGACCTTATTCTTAAACTGTTCCTGGATCTTGTAATTCAAGTAGTATTGGACAGCAAAACACCATAAAAATACTAGAGAGCCTCAGGAATGGGAATATAAATAAACTCGCAATTTAACTTAAACATTTAGTATTACCTTGAGATTTTTAACAAGATAAAGTTGCATTATCATCTTCTACCACTACCTTTTTCCTTTTTTATTTCTCCTAGCATGGTATGTTTTCATAGCTTTCCTTGCTGGTATTAATCTGGCAATAAATGAATGAGCAGAGAGAGTTTCTTCGATGCTTCCTATCATCTTGACTTCCCCACTTCAGTGTACATGTTCAGCTGATGATGGAATTGAAGGCTTCACTGAGCTAGAATGAGAATAACTCATTTCACCTTATAAAAAACTTAGGTTAATTACTTGGCCCTGTCTGACTTGCTCATTTTCAAGAACTCATTTGCCAGATAGAAATTAAATGGTGATCTGGCAATTCCCTCTTGTTTCAGTATCTGTAACCCTACATCACATAACCTGGAGTTTTACACACTTTAAACTAAATATAAGATTTTTATGAACATATGAAAAATTGCTAGAAAAATTCTTTATTAAACTTTCAGTCAAAAGTTGTGTGAACAAGTCTAATGTAGTCAGACACAGCTCTCACCTTCAAAATTAAAAAGAATTAAAAGGTGTTGAATTCTATACTGAAATTATACTTCTTTTCCCTAAGTGAAAGATTAATGAGAGCTTCAATTACACAAAAAGGTAACAAATTTTGTATAATTTACATTAAATAGATTTAAAAAAATCTTGTGAGCACATGTTGCTGTGAGCCACAAGATGCATGAGATGTACTGGGGAAAATAAAGGGTTTAATACAACCTATTCAAACAGTTACACAGACATTTAACACATTTTATGTCAATGTCTTCTTATAGTAATTTTATCTAGAGAAGAATATTTTATTGCAAATTCCACTGATAATATATGCAGAAACCTAACAGCTAAAAATCTCAAATATAATTTGAGTTATAAAGCTAAATAAAACATGACAGAATAATAATAATACTATTAATAATTATGATGACAATATTAAAATCTTATTGCATTATTGAATCCAGCATTCAGATAAGCTTTTCTTTATTTCTCCTATATTTAAGTTATTTTTGTGCATACAAATTCAAAGTATTATTCATTTTCTATGTAGCCTCCATTTTTGCTTAGAAAAAGCAAAATGGAAATTCTTTAAGTGAGGGCTGTCATTTTAAGCCTGCCACAGGGGAAGACTAACTGAAATCACTGCTCAAATATGTAAAAACTTAACATATCTTGCTTGCTCTTAAATAATTAAGTGACACTAAGGGAGACTTAGCCAAAAGCTTTGGCCTACATCTGCTCTAGTTGTTTATGTATGCATAGAAAAGGAAGACAAATGAACTCTTTAACAACTCTTTTTAATACATTCACGGTGAGAATGGAGAAGGTGATGGTAACCAAGGTTACAATTGCTAATTGGCTTTAAATATAAGGAAAATCAACAAGATTGGCCTGGACTGGCATGGCTCCTGAGGCCACTGCCAGCTTAGGCTGATCCTGTAAATTGTACAGCAGTACATCATTAAAACAACAATTGCCCTGCTGGGCAGCGTGCTGCATTGGGCAGAAGGATGGGGAACACCTACAATACAAGGAGCAGTTTTCATAACTGTAACGTGAACAGATACTTAGGGAAATGATGTAATTTCTTTTACTGGTGAACAGTTCTGCACCTTTTAAAATTACATTTCTCTGTATAATCTCTCTCTTCCATCGTTTTATTTGCAGATACACGTTGTTTGGCTATTACATTAATGTTACTGCTATATTTTTTAAACAGAGTGTCTATAGATACTTTTGTAGGTATGATTTTGTGGTTTTCCTAGCTGGTTCTGCAGCCTCAGTCACATTGGTGTAACTGATAAGTAAATTTTAAGATGGTAATTCAGAAGAAACCAACTCCATATTCTTAGATAATTACTCTTTTCTCACATCTTAGCTTTTGAGTTTTAAATTATATGGTTTTCTTGTAACAAATTAAAATACAGATCTTAAACATCCCATTAATTCCTATCAGATTAGCAGTTCATGGCTTGCAGTATAAAAGGAAACTTAGATGTACCTGAGTTCTCAGGATTTTCATCAAGGACTTATATTTCCTTGATGAAAATCAGGCAGCCAAACACTTCGAACTCAGATGAAGAATTCTTTCCTGATCTGAAACTAAGTTTGGGTGTTTAGATAAACATCCCAGATTTAAAGAATGGTTAGGGTCATACAGAACCTTTAAAGACCATCTAGTGATAAATCACTCTTACACTATTACAGCTCTCACACAGTTAGCATAACTTACAGTTAAATCCCAGCTACTCATTTTATCACCTGGGGAAGAAAACCTGTACTGGTTGCAGCTGGAACAGAGTTCAATTTCATCATGGTAGCTGGCATGGGGCTGTGTTTGCAATTTTTGCTGGAAACAGTGCTAATAACTCAGGGGTGTTTCAGCTCTTGCTAAGCAAGACCTACACAAGAACTTTTCTGCTCCCCACCCCAGCACACCAGCGAGGAGACTGGGGGTGCACAAGGAGACTTATCCAGGGGGACTGATCCCAACTGACCAAAGGGATAAATCATGTTCTGTAGTGTCCTGCTCAGCATATAAATCTGAAAGGAGGAGGAAGCAGAAACATTCAGAGTGGCATTTTTCCTCCCAAGTAGCCGTTACACATGATGGAGCCCAGCTTTTCTGGAGATGACTGAACACCTCACTGCCCATGGGAAGCTGTGGATAAATCCCTTACTTTGCTTTCATGTGTCTTTTGCCATGCCTGTTAAACTGTCTTTATCTCAACACATGGTTTTTCTCACCTTTCACCTCTGCTTCTCTCCCCATCCCACTGATCTAGTGAGAAATCAGCTGTGGGGGGATGAACAGGAAAAAAAACACCCAAAGCTCCATTTTTCTTTGCTTGTTGATTTTTTATTTCAGAATGATCCTCAGCTGCTATTAGCTTGGCTCAGTCAAAAAATCAGATATGGCAACATGGGATCTGCCTATGTCAAACAGATAATTCATAATCATATTTTACTTTCTACTGGAGAAGTAGACGGCAATAATTTGCTTGCATAAAAAGAAATTTAAGGAATTTAATTCCTTAAATTAGATGCTTGATCATTTGCCATGACTTCTACATTTCATTTGCATATAGAAACACCAATTATCTAGTTACTCACCTGACTATACTTCCACATATATTCACCTGTACCAGTTCTTACTCACCTGGCCAGGTCTACTGATGTAAGTGGCTTTATTTCAATGAACAAAAACTGTGGGATTAAAATTCTTATCAATGAGCAACTTTATTCAGCTTCATATGTGAAAATTCAGTTCCCACTGCGGGAACTGTCAACTTTACATTGCCTGAACATCTACTACCAATAGCTTTGCATGCAGAAACTCAACCATCTCTTGCAATAGCATGTTCAATATATGAAGATAATTTTAAAATCCATTTTTAAATGTCTAAGACAAATTTAGACACCTGATACTTCGTTCCTGTTGCAGGCAGGAACAAAGAGCAAATGAGGTGCCTTTAGATAATGTCCAGCTGTATTTATTCATCAGGGACCAAATGCCATTGCACCGATTAAGATCACAAAGAATGTAAGTGATCCACATTCTATCATCTCCTGCTTAAAGACTTCACCATTCACAAGACATCAATACTGATTTACAGACACAGCATGCAAGTCAGAACAAACCATGCATGACATTAAAGATGAAAAAAGCAAACGGAAAGAATAAACAGATGTTATATCACAGGGTTTCATACACAGAGGAAATGCAAGCAATGGAAAACAGTACAGTTTCAAAAATAAGTTTAACACCTCTCAAATTCACCTGAGCATGCCACCGTCATGAAATGCAGCTTTTCACTCACCAAAGTAGGGGTATGTGAAGCACCACCTGAGACCTCGGGTGTTCTTGTGCTGTTTGGAAGTCTGTGAGGATTACGAGCTATCGCTTGGCACCAGCCCAACATTTTCTCCTTCCACTTATCCCTTCTCAATTTCTGAAATTCTGAAAATAATTTAGATTCCCTGAAACATTGACACTTTGAATCAATTTTCCGCATGTCTCTGGACGCATGCCTTTAAAAACAGCTTTAAAAGTTATATCTGAACAAGTTAATCAACATATTTTTAAAAGAACATATTTTTCTAAAGCATTTTAAAGTACTAAACCATAAAGGTTAGAAAAGAGTCATGCACTTTCAGCACACCTTACATACATTAATATTATTTTATTGTCAGCAAATACAGTGCTTTCTCTCCATGTTAAATCTTCCTCAAGTTGTAATTTTAATTTTCAAAGTACTACTTTGAAGAGATTTTACCACAGAATACCTCTGAGACTAGCACCATCCCAAAAACTATATAGCATTTGTATACAACCCCCCACAGTCACTGAAACAAGTAGAAATAACCCTAAAGCAGCAGCAGATACTAGATAGAGATACTAGATACAAATAAACAGTGTGAAAACACACCAACCTGTATGTACCCATCCAGAATACCTGGCTCACCCTGAGGTGCTACGCTAGGATGTGTTGTAAATAGCAAAAACTAACACAGGCACACCAGAAATAAATGGTATGTGCCAACTGCAAATTGCCTCCGAACTTACTCTTCGTTTGTAACAATAACGAAATACCTTTTAAGTAACACCACCGTGTTCTGGAAATGCAGCACTAGTAAAGCATGCTATTAAGCATAAGAAACCTTTGTAAGTATGTTTAAAATTTCATAATCTGTTTGGTTTTTTGGTTGTTTGGTTTTTTTTTCCCCAACTGAAGTTGGCAATGGAGGTATTCAGAGCAAAACTATGCTAATTAATTACAAAAAACAACATTGAACAATTTTATTCTCAACATCTGAAGCAATTTCTAATCTGGTTGTTTAGAACATATTGTAATTTGTTATTCTGTAGAATCATGAAACATAATAAACAGAAAGATTAACCCACCAGATTGAGTGCCTAATACTTCAAATAAAGATAGCACTAGACTGAATAAAACTGGAATATAAATAAAATAATGCTAAAGATCTCCCATGGCACTGTGCAGCATAATTGAATATTATGCACCTGTAACTTAAGTTTCTTTTTTCTACAATACATCTCCATGCAGGACAAAAATGATGCCTATATTTACAGTAGATTTCATCTTTCCAGGTTCTGAGTCTGACAAACCTTAACCCCCTCCTGAATAACGACAGCTCTACCATTCCCACACTTAACCATTAATACATAGTTTTCAAAGTATGAAATGCACAAAGCTGGATTCCCCGCACAATCTTATGCAACCAACAGGAGTAAGTGGAAATTAGCCTTAGTTTTACTGCCCTGGAGATGATTAGGTGACTGAGACAACAGATTAAATTATTTTTACAATTTTTTTTGTCTCTTGGAATCTTAACATGAGATTAAAAAAAATACTCAGTAAGTGATCAATCAATCTTTTCCATACTGCCTGTACCTGTGAAGACAATAACTTATCTCAATATAGGCAAAGTCCGATTCTGGTCTTCTTGGTGTGCAGAACCCTCTTGAAAATTTGCATTTCTTCTTTTTTTTGCCCAGAGCAATCAAAATGACTGCCACTGTCCAGATCATAACTGAAAGAAGGACTTTGCTCTTGCTCATACACCTGAAGAACCACCACAAATCATTTTCCTGAAAGCAATCTTAATCCATCATCTCTAGATTATGATTAAGGCAAGAAAAATTTTACTTGTAATTTAGCCAGGGCTAAAAATCAATGCAAAAACAAAAAGGGGAGGGGAGGAGGTTAAGGGGGTTCAGGATGACATATTAAAAATTAGCCAGTTATATGAAATAAAAGCATAATGTCTCTAAAAAAAGTTCACAAATCTAGCAAGAGAAAAGAATTTATATGCTTCATTCAGGAGCATTATCAGATTCAGGTAACAAAGACTATGCTTTTCCAGTCCTTACCAGAATCTAACTGCTATCACAGAACAGCAGGAAATTGAACACAAAACACATTGTTCTTTATCTAAGCTAAGTTCTGTTCCCTGTGTTAAGATTCCCAACAGCAATCAAAGTGATGGTATTTGTCCAGCTGCATGACTTGGCAGACCATCAAAATATTCCAGGAGCAGAGCTAGAGGAATACTGAAATACAAATAGTCCTCAATGCTGAGCTCTGCTAAGATAAATACAGTCACTGTTACTCGTGATGTATCTCTCGTCTGAGTCTTACCAAGCCGTGACTTCTAATCAATTTTTCTATTTTGAATAAAACCAGAATTAATGGGCTGGATGCAATGGAAATCTCTGACAGCTTCTGCTATTTCTGTGTTACAGGTAAGCCATTGGCTTTTCTTAACCAGGCAGTTATTATCCTATGACCGCTGTGTTTCACAAGGACAACTCAGTGTACCCATAGCATAACATAAATAAGGAGCTCAACCTCAGGTTTTAAAATTACTGCTATATTTTAAAAAAATAAATAAATTCATATTAGAATATATGTGTGTCAAGAGCTGTAAAAATACAGTAATATCTCAAGGCCATCATGCTAGAGAAGTCTCATCTTCCTGACTGATACCTGCAGCAACCAACTCAAGTACCTGTATAATAGCTAACAAAATACCTAATGTTCTAGCCTCATTAAGAACAATGCAGAGACAACAGAAAACAAGCACACATGCCCAAAAATTATTAAGCTGACACCTAGAATGATGGCACCAATCAAGACTATAATGGTACCAGCTTTCTTGTGCACACTAGATACACACAATCAAACACCTCTGCATTAAGTGTATATAAGATTCTGAATTCAATCATGTCATTTGTATTAATGATTTCCCAGAAGTGCTTCTAGGGCACTAGTGGAAGAGACAACCCAGTTATGCAAGTCTAAATGCCCTTCCCTGCCTGTAAAGACAAAAGAGAGTCATAATTTAAGTTAGCTATGCAGTTCTTTCAAAACAACATCGCAGAATCAGCACCCCTCTCTAGAGTATTAGACATTATATTATAGCCAAGCTTTCTGGAAATTACAGTTCAAATTTGCAATCTGTCAACTGTGGCATATTTGTAAATTATTACGTATATTATCTAATCAGTTTTCAGAAATTACTTTGATGGTCCTGTACCATAATTATCCATATAATTATTTCCAACTTAATCCAGCCTTTGTTGATTTGTTCTTTTCTCTTATATTGCTAATATGTATTTTAAATTGTCCTTTAAGACTTTGATTCTTTCTTGTCACAGCTAAGGATGCAAATTTCACTTATTAATTCAAACAATTAAATCACTACAAATAAATAAATTTAAGATGACTAGCATAAAAATAACTGCACCTAATATTGTTTTTATTAACCACTCCATAAGTACTATGATCAAAGCATGACAAGAAAGTTCCAGAAGTTTTCAAAAATAATAGTCTTTTGGGCTACTAACAATTTAAAATTTGCGGGTATGTTTGCTTTCACAGCCATACAAGTTTTTTTTCCCCCCATAAGGAAAAGTATCTCTTTTGTAAAGCAGAAAGTATTCTGAAATCATTCAAGACTCTTTAGAAAAACTGTGATAGTGTTTTTTCCCCATGGTAAATTTTTAGCATTGCAATTATGCCATTCTGCATTTGTGAAGACTTCAAGAAGAAAATTGTGAAAAATGTATATATATGGCAGCTAACTTAATGTTTAAAAAAACCCCAACTTATATACATTTAGATACTGTATAAAAGTCTGTATTTGCTGATGTAGGTTTTGAACTATTTTCTAAGCAACCTCTACTCCATCCTCAAATATAACTTTACCTTCTAAAATGTTCTTGCTGTTAATATCACAGCTGCTCTTCAAGGGAATGCTTTGCTCATCCAAGCTTAAACATAACTTGGATTTCCCTCAGACCTTTATGAAGCAATGCAACTGTACTTGCTGCTGGTACAGGCGAGCAATGAAAGGATGCCCAACCCCTCCCTCAGGACCTCTCTGTGTAAATTCCAGATGCATCAGACCCCCAGTAGAAAGGACTACAGCCTTGACACGAACATGGAGTTGAGAACAAGAACAAAGCATAGATTTTGGCTTTGTGAGTTTATGTGTATTTAGCCATACGTGACTGCCAAGCAGCTTAAAACAAAGCTTCAGTATCAACAATAAAGACATGACTGGTAAAGGCACCTGATAAACCATACCCAGCACTTGGCAGATGAAAACTCTTCAGAGAAGACACAGAAATAGCAGAAAATGTTAAAATTTAAAAATCCACAGGAAGCTATGGAATAAATTACCTCATGAAGTTATCCATGCAATTATCCAATGAACAGGGCATAAGAAGTTACAGTAAGTCTTTAATGGACTTTTTTCTTCTTATGCAAAACTAAAAGTTATTTCTTAATGTTTCTTCCCATTCTTATGGGGATTATTTACAGAAGAAGATGGGTATATTCATGTTGTAAAATCAAATCCACTTCAAATCAGGCAGAGCTCACTGTTTAAATACAGTAAGAAGTCAAAGACAGAAGTAGCTTTATTTTAAAAAGCCCAATAAAGGTTAATACCCAAAAAGACATAATTTAACCATTAAACACTGCTGTACCAAAGGATTCATAATTAATACTGAATTTAAATTAACTTTTAAGAACAAAGTGAAAATCAGATTTAACTGAAATACCAGAAATATACACACCAAACAAAATATGCTTAAGACCTTGCTTGGTCCAACAGAAGAAGTTTGTCCCCTTTACCAGAGAAGAATTTTTAAGAGAAGATTTTCTGTCAAACACAAAGTTCTGGGCAGTCATAAACCATTCTGCTGACAACCCTAAACACGGAAAGCTCTTGCTCGTGAGCAGCCCAGATACTGCTCCTGTGAGAGGTCAGGTATACAGAACCCACAGGAGACAGTGGTAATCACTGCTGGAAAGAAGGGCTTATCCCCTTGCTTAGATATCACTGCTCTTTGTAACACAATCTCTGACAACTCCACGGCAGGACAGGGCACTGCTCCTTCCGCTTTGCTGGGCTCTTTAGTTTTTCTTAGCTCACTTCAGATAGTTTACAGAATCTCTTTCAGGGTGAGTAGCCATCATTAGCATTAGTCATTCCCTCTCATATTCTAGTATATAATTGTATAAAACATACCTGTTGAATTGGTTTCTGGCTGTAAATAGCTAATGCTTATTTTTAATAATCAGTGTTTGCAAGAAATTTACTCCTGGTTAGGGGAACCTAATTGTAGCCTTCCAGTACCTGAAGGGAGCCTACAAGAAAAATGAAGAGGGCATTTTTTACAAGTACACATAGAGTTTACAGGGCAAGGGGTAACAGCTTCAGATGGAACAAGAGTAGGTTTAAATTAGATATTAAGAGGAATTCTTTACTTTGAGGGTGGTGAGGCACTGGAACAGGTTTCCCAGATATGCTACAGCTCTCCCATCCCTGGAAGTGTTCAAGGCCAGTTTGGACTGGGCTCTGAGCAATCTGGTCGAATGAAAAGTGTTCCAGCTGGGTTGAATCTACATGATCTTTAAGGTCCTTCCAACCCAAACCATTCTGTGATTAATGAGAATTATAGCTACATCAAAAAATACAAATCTGTAATTATTCTGTGACCAACCAATATCATTAAATATTAATGATATTAAATATCACTGAATGCTAACTGGTAGAAAATTCAGGGTCATCTCTGGAAACTGAGGTGCAGCTATTTTCTTCTAAAAACTAAAGACCTGAATTCTAATTAGCTAGAAGGTGAAATATGATATTCTGTTGGAAGGTATTTAGAAGACTTACTGAAGTTAAGTTGTATGCATTATAATAAAGTATATAAAGTATAATGTATGCATTATAATAAAGAAAATTCTGCTAAATATTTTGAAGAAGACTTTTGTTGTCATCAAGGGGATACCACCTAATGAGTCAACAGAAGAGCCAAATGTGTAATGAAAACTCGTGACAGATTTATCAAAGGAGAAGATTTGGAATCCTTTTTAATAAGCTCATTAAATAGCTGTTCACCACTAAACTAACTGAAATATACTACTGTAAGTACCTCTTTTCATACCGCCCCCTTCTAGTGGAAATTGTGATTATGACTTATGATCTGACTTACGATCTGACCTCTGCTAGTAGAAAACCATGACAGATGGCCTAATTCAGGGGTTTTCAGGATAAACGGATTTAAGTTATAAATAATTACTGGCCTACTGGCCTAATGCTGCAGTTACTGGTAACAGCTTAAATAACTAGTCCCTTACATAAGTAAAGATTACATCAACCTAAAAGCTAATAATTATGTGAATAAGCATTTGAATAATGTTACTTTGATAATTTTTGACCAAAATTTTCAGAAAACAAATGCAAAAGTAGGACTTAGAAGTGAATGCATTGGAACAAAACTATGAATCAAACACCTAAAATAATCTTTTTTAAATTGAGTTCTCATTATATAATAATAATGATGGCATAATTTTTATATGCTCTGCGTGTTGTCAAAAAATAACTTGGAAAAATTGAGTAGGGAAAAAAAAAGTTGAAGCGTAGTCCTTCTAGATTTTATGCTTGTAGTTTGGAAACAAACAGAAAAGTTTTGTTGAATAGAAATAAATCTGGAGAGATGCAAGGAAATTGGATGAGTATCAGTAAGTCCTCTAAACTTAAATTAACGGGATTCTTAAAAGTCTCTTCCAGTGGTTTCAAATTAAGCCTGAACCTAATTCATTACAATGCCAGACCATAATGGTTTACTAATTATTTTCCATAGAGAAACTGGGGTTTGCTTCTTTGTGAGATCAAAGCAATGCAGTATACACAGTTACAACTCACAGCTGTCAGAGCTGAGATTCACACAGACCATATGCACATCACAGTTATAATATGCCATTCCTCCCCAACCATCTTTAAAAAATTAAAGATGTCGCATTTGTTGTGTTTGCTAATTAAAGTTTAAAACTAGACACAGAACCAGTATTTCTCTTCTATTAAATACCGTAAGTATTCACACTCTTGCAAGTCTTTCCAAGGACCCTTGAAGGAAGATGACATTGGCAAGGATACTGCCAAAATAGAAAGCTATGAAACCGAAATCTTGAGTGTACAGCAGAAGACAAACGCAACGCTTGATGGCACAGCACTGCAACCACATCCCAGGATGCATCCAGATCAGCATGGCAATTCTGCCCCTCTGCTCTGCCCTCGTGAGATCCACCTGGAGGGCTGCACCCAGCTCAGGGGCCTCTAACCCAGGAAGGATGAGCTGGAAGAACAAGCTAAATTGACCACAGGGCTGGAGCACCTCTCCTAGGAAGACAGGCTCAGAGAGTTGGGGCTCTTCAAGCCTGGGAAGCCTCAAAGGAGATCTTGGAGCAACCTTCCAATACCTAATGGGAGCCTACGAGAGAGCTGGAGAGGGACTTTTCAAAAGAGCACGTAGTGATAGGGCCAAGGGTAACAGCCTTAGGCTGGAGGACAGTGGGTTTAGATTAGATATAAGAAAAACCCTCTCTGTTGAGGGGATGGTGTGGCACTGGAAGGGGATGTTCAGAGAGGTTGTGATGTCTGTCCCTGGGAGGAGTGCTGAAGGATGAGGCTCTGCGTAATCTGCTCCAGAGGAAGATTTCCTGCCCGTGCCAGGGAGGCTAGAAAGAGGTGATCTTTAAGGTCCCTTCCAACCCAAAGCCTTCTGGGTTTCTGGGACCTGTACCAAATGCCTCCTCAAGGGTAACTATGCTTTTGAATCCACAAGACCTGGAATCAAAGCCTTCCATGGCCCCGACAGAGAATCTGTCTTGTACGTAAGTACTTGCATGGCTGGTGTTTTCAGCTTTTTTTTTTTCCCCCCCAATGCACTATTATTCTCCCTGTTTCCTGAAAATTTCTCTCTTTTCATTTACCAACTCTGGCTTCTTCTGCCTTCAGCACTAATCAGTGTTTACTTTTTGTTTCAACCACGTGAATATATAGTATTTCTCCAATATAAAATAGTTTACTGGGCTGGTGCATAGGCTATACCTTCTTTCTTTGGCTTCTCAGTTCTTTGAAGTTCAAACTTAACTCATTTCGACGGTTATATTTTTACACTGAATTCAGGATTTTTTATTTCTTTAAGGTTCTATTAAGGCTTGTATTATTTGGACACGCAGCTCTCTGTTATTTTCATATATATGTACATCTCTAATCACAGTGGTTTTACATTAATTTTGCTCAGTTGAAGTAAACAAGCTAGTAATCTTCCATTCTAGTTATTGTTTTTTACTATCTTCAGAAAAAAAAAAGCTATAAATATTTTTTGAAAGAGTTAATAAATAAAAACTTCACCAACTAAACTCTGGCAAGATAGTAGAACCAACACACATAATTAAGTAAACATTTAGAAAAGCACGTCTAAAAATATCATACAAGTTGAACAAATAATTTTCCCTACATTATCACAGGACTTGTTTACAATTTTAAAATAGATGCCATGCTACAAGACTCAACAAGCTAGCCCAAAAAAGCCAAACCCATTCCATTCTCTTCTTCAAACATGAGTGGATTGAGAGCACACACTTAGCAAGCACTAGCTCAGTGGATAAGATTTTAAGATTTTATTAAAAACTATTTTTCTATATTTAGCTCCACAGAAAATAAGCATGCTCCAGGAAACACAAAATAATGGAAAACAGAGATGAATGCAAAAGCACATGTAGGTAGCTGGCCTATATTCAACTTTAACACTTAATTAGAAAGCTAAGCAGAGAAAAACTAACTTTGAAAGTAAAAACTGTATTTAACCACAGGCCAGCCACCCACAAAACAAGGGAGCATTTCACAAAGGTCTTCAGGGGAAAAGAAATATACCAGTGAAAATTATTACATACAAACTATTGTTATTGGGACTGAAGTACTCATTTTAAGAGACTCCAAGCACCAAAGGAAGAGCCCAACCTCGCTCTCAAGCTCAAGCAATATCTGGGACACAGCAAACCCAAGTCAGACCCCTGATAATTGGCTAGAAATCAGTGGGAAGAAGCAAAAGAGAAATAGCAAAGTGCAAACAAGATACTCCAACAGTGGGGTCAGACATACTCATCCGTGATGTGAAAACTGGAAAAATGAAACATGCACTGAGTGTGCAATACAGCAACACACCTTAGGAATCTTAGAGCCCAACACGCAGTTGGTGAAGGACAGTCTTGTTAATCTCATGCCCATGCTGAAGCTACATCCCATTTTGAAGCATCAGGATGTCCTCAGACCATCAGAGAAGATGCCCTGGCATGTTTACAAGAACAATCCATTTCTCTGTGCCAACACAAAGCACTATGATATGGTGTGGTCAGAATGGAGCAGACTATTCTCAGACACAAAATATATTGATTCCCTGCACAAGTATTTACTGAAGTCTTTACTGACAACCCATGGGACTCCAGTTTGCATAGACAATTAGCAGTTCTTGTTAACACAAACATTATGTGGTTTTACGCCTTATGTTTCCTGCACTGTAACAAAAAATGTATTTTCACAAAAAATATACTTCCAGCTGATGTCTAAGATCATAACAGCAGTTGTGGTCTTAAACATGAAGTTCCAATTGTTTGCTTCTCTTTTAAAAATACATTAAAATAAAAGTTCCATCATAAGACAGAGAGAAATACATCTTTTAGTCACCATCTATGTAAAATTTCATCCCAGAAGTTCCTCGACTGCAGAATGAAGATGCCAGCTGAAAATTGCTTTTCAGCAGAGCACAAGCTTTACTATGGAGGGATTTTCCATATAGTTTTACAGAAATAACCCTACAGTCCTTAAATTAACAGGAGTATGAAAGAAGTCCTGGAACAGAAACAATACTGGGAATTAAAGCACATTTTGCTTCACGTAAGCTCAGTACAGCTATGAAGAGGCATGGTAACAAAAGTGTGAAAACTGCATATTCTTTTTTACACTTGCCACTGACATGCTCCCATGCTGGAGTAGTAGAATGTACACTTTTCCTTTTCAGAGACTGATAAAACCAAACCAAGACTGCCTGGTAGGTGACAAACAAGATACAAGGTCCTTATTCCCAGCAATTGTGCCCCACTGACTTTTTTTTGTCATTTCTCTCTTCTTCTAGTTTGTGACTGTTCAGCTAAAAACAATAGTTCTTGGAGAGAAATTCGTATAAAAAATTAGTATATTTTAGATATTTCTGAGCTACTTACAGCTGTAATACATTTTTATCACCAAAAAACTGTCCGGTATATTTTGCACTAATCATACAACAGAATATCACAGAATCTGCTGAGTTGGAAAGGACCCACAGGATCACCAAGTCCAACTCCCAACCCTGCACAGGAGCATCCCCAACTCACACCATGTTACTGAGAGTATGGTCCAAACATTTTTTGAACTTTATATCAAGAATTGCTGAACTGTATAATTCTAACAAAATAATTATGATAAAAAAATTGCCTAATGAGTAATTACATGCTTTATTTTTGTCAGAGATCTAAATTTCAGACATACACAAATGTGAAGATGAAGTATATCTAAATATTTATGTTGCAAAATCTAGTTTTTCGCAAATTTATTGACAGTAAGATATCAATAAACTCTGCTGACTGTTTTATAGTGGGGAATCTCGAGTTAACAGCAGATCAGTTTCACCTTGAACATTTGAAATAGTTTTCCTTGACAGTATTGCTTGTTAATTGTGAAACACAACTATATCCACAACAAACAAAAGCTACAAGTAAATTTGAAGTTATTCTGGCCTATTGCATAGTAGGATTTTGATCCGTTTTAAGTCACACAGAGATGAAACCTGGCCTTGACTCTTTGGTTCTCACAAGAAGTGAAGGTTGCCTAGGCAATTTGTGGTGTCACTACCTTTAGAAAAAAACAGCATTAATGGTTGTCAGAATAATTCAGCCAGGCACCTTCAGAATTAGTCTAAAATGAAACAGATAACCATAGGGTAATAGGAAAGTATGGGCAGAATATTAATTAGGTTAATCCTGCTTCTTTGACCCCTTACAGTTCTTGGTGCAAAGTCAACAGTATAATGAACAAAGAATGGAAATTACTATTTACCTGGACTCTGAAAGAACTTTAGGTCATACCTTCCTGAAAAAGATATTTAAGTAAGTGATCAGAGGCATTATGCAAAGTTCTGTCTCAGATGAAAATGTGTGCCCGTTGAGCAACAGCACGATGAAATAGGAATATATGAGCTATTTCTGTTGTGAAGAGGTGTTCAGGGTTTTACACTAAGGTTTTCCTGTTTTGAGCATTAGGAATTCTTGCTTGAGGACAGTTGCTGAACACTAACACACACTAACTTCATTGATAGGATCACATCCTTGCATTACTTCACACTCACAGACAGCAGAAAAAAAACCCCATTACATGAAGCCAGGCTTATAACACTGCCCAGGTTCTTCTCCAAAAGATGAATTTTCATTTCCTCACAGGTTTTAGTGTGGCTTTAATTAACACTCAGAAAACTCTCCTTTACCCACACGTCCCTCACCCTACAGGTTACAAATTACTTGTGCCATCTCAGAGTTGGTGACAGAGGCAGCCTGCCTCCAAACACCGACTTTGCTGAGGTACAACGGGACTGCAGACAGAGGCTCAAGGGCTGGGAGCAGCTGAGGTGTGAAATGGTTATTAACTAACACCCATCCAAGCAAGAACGTGAGGACAGATGGGGCCACACTGCACCTGAGCAAAACATACCTGAAACCTGAGCCACCAGAAGATTTTGTGAAAGGATGCCCAAGCATTCCTGCATCTGTGTTTTTATTCCAATGAAAAACTGATTGATTCCTGTCTAAGTTAGCATACATTAGTTTTAAAACTTCACAGAAATCATCTAGGTGACAGCTCAGAATTAAGCTTCTTTTTATTGTTCTGATTCTTGTTAAATACAGGTGCCTACCTGTTTCCATTCCTGCACACCTTTTAAGGGAAAATGCTCCTAAAATTGCTTCCTCAGGATTTATGCAATGAGCAACCTTTACTGGGAGTGGATGGAATGAGAATTAAGAAGGAAAATTTCCTCCCTGAAGTATTCTTCCTCTTTGGGTCTTTTACTGGAAAAAAATATATTGACATTTATTTTATTACTTTTTCATTAATGTTAAGCACTCATTTTAAACTTGTGACATTCATAAACTTAATTTGTGAGGTTTTCATAGATATGCAGCTTTGTTTTTCACCTCTGCAACACATGGTATTTTATATTAGTAGGAAGGAGAATAAAACCTGTCTCACAATAACATTCATATCATTCATATCTTTTCAACCCTACCATAACCAGAGGCTAAAGCAGTCAGTGCTATACATAATTTACAGATATTAAGGGGGCTGACAGACTTGAAGTTTTATGTGCCAACAGTTTTGCCCTTGCCAATGTACAATGTGTCATTAAAAAGTCTGACCCAAGTTGTCAGGAATCCTTCATTCACCAGTAAAAAATTAAAGTTTTGTGGCCTACAAAATCTTTTAAATCCCTAATTCTAGGTAGAAAACTTGGTGACAATCCTTAACATTATGTATCTTCCTCAGATACCTAGCTGCATTAGATCTCTGAATTTTTTACTGGCTTTGTTCTCTCTGAACAGTTTTGCACAGAGTAAGGAACATATGGGCTTGATTATTTAAGGATTTCTAAGAGTTTGGAAAAAACAGAAATCTCATCTTTCAAGCTTATATTTCACCTAATTAAGCAAAAATAAATTATTTGTTTCAAGAACTGACTCAGTGAAATCTGTCATTCCCTGAATTTCAAGGATTGCATTAGTAGGGCATTTGACTGATAAATCCACGGGAACACAGCTGGTGATTTTCCAGCAACTTTTGAAGGCAATGAAAAGTGTAAACTTCATCACCTTTACCACATCCTGCAATTTATGTCTCACATAGAAGGCAAACATCTGCTCTAGAAATTAAAAAACAAGAAAGGAAAAAAATCCCCACAGTAAAGTTCATCAAGATATTTCTCAGTTTAGCAGGAGAGATGAAGCCAGTAACAAATCTGAATAGTCACCAGCATCAATAACTTTTAAAGACAAGCAATATCCAATAATTTTAAAGAAATTTTAGTGTTCAGTACTGAAACAAACAAACAAACAATCCTACAAAAGAATCAAAGAAACATTAGTTCCCAAGACAATACATCCATGGTTTAATTTTTTTATAGTTATCTATTAATACCATAAATTATAAACTTCTGAGAGCATCACTATACTATAAGCAGACTAATACACCCACATAAATGCATCTTCTCCTGACATTACACTCAATTTAACCTCATTTTTTAAAAAGATATATTCTCAGTCACTAAATTTTTTTAGGGGGAAACAATTGCATGAATAACTTTGTGTGAATTGGCATTTCTACTAGTGTTTTAGCCATGAACGGGTCAATTTGATAGCCACTTATTTGACACACCTTATTTGAAACATCAAAAATAGATAATGCTGATTTTTAAAAGTTACTTGACCTCTCTACCATAATGGCAATTGAGAGCTTACTGCCTCATTTCACAGACATTTGAAGAATCACAAATTTTAACAAAATAAATCAATGCATTTATGCCATACATTTGTATGTTAAAGAATTTGAAGGAACTTGTATCAAAAGGGTACACTAAACTGATTGCCTGATCACACTTTTTTGAGCAAACAATTTGATATTCTATCTGCTATAACCACAAGGCTCAGCAAGTGCAGTCTGCCTGATGCATGGTGACCCTCTATAGAAAGACTAGAAGCACTTACACAGTAGAAGGCATACAGCATTCTAAATATTAAAACAATCATCAGTCTTATGTGTTGGGATGTTGCTTGATAGTCACAGACTCATAGAATTTCTCAGGTTGGAAAACACTCTGAGACCATGAAGTCCAATCATTAACCCAGCACTAAATTACATCTCCAAGCACCACATTTGCATGTCTGTCCTTTAAATACCTCCAGGGATGTGACTCAACCCCTTCGTTGGGTTCAAAACCTGTTCCAGCGTTTGATTAGCCTTTCAGTAAAGAAGGTTTTTTTCCTAATAGCCAATCTAAACTTCCCCTGGAGAAACTTGGGGCATTTCCAGGGGGTTCTGTCACATGTCACCTGGGAGAAGAGACTGACCTTCCCCTCATTCCAGCTTATTTACAGGCTCCCCCTGAAGCATCCATTTCTCCAGGCTGAACACCCCCAGCTCTCTCAGTTGCTCCACCTAAGATTTGTGTTCCAGACCCTTCCCTAGCTCCCTTCTCTGGACATTTAATTAATAAATAATAATTAATAAAGCATTAAATTGTAAATGTCTCCCTTTTTAAAGGTAGTGTTGTTTTTTGGGTTTTTTAACATGTAGCTTTTGAGCTGACACTCAATACCTACCCATCGTTCTCCTGAAATCCTTGACATTGAGTTTTAAACTCCTAAAGTAACAAAATACATTTTCTTNTTTAATTAATAAATAATAATTAATAAAGCATTAAATTGTAAATGTCTCCCTTTTTAAAGGTAGTGTTGTTTTTTGGGTTTTTTTAACATGTAGCTTTTGAGCTGACACTCAATACCTACCCATCATTCTCCTGAAATCCTTTACATTGAGTTTTAAACTCCTAAAGTAACAAAATACATTTTCTTGAGATATATTTTTTTAATAAATTCAAAACGAGTGGAAGGAGGGTGAGATTCTGCACGAAAGCACATCTTTGGTGAGAACCAACTTAGATTAGAAATGAAAAACAAGTTGAAATCTGGCCTGGAAAATCAATATTTTGCCAATAGGCCCAGTTGTGAAAGAACGAGGAATGGTCAGGAAGAGTATTTATGATCAGACATATTTCTCCCTTTTGCATAAACTGTGTCCTTCCTCATAGTCATGACTATGTCAACATATATGTCAGGAAGGAAGAAACCAAGTCTTCCGGGTTTCTTCCTGAAGCACAATGACAAAGGGAAAAAGGATGTAACATTTCTGTTGGTACACAGTGACAGATAATAGTCTGAAATAAGTAAAAAAATAACCAGGGCTAGAGAACCCTGCTTTCCAGGCACATTTAGCAATAGTATACTCACTTCTGCAAGGCAAATTTTTATAAATACTAGAATTATAAATGCACTTTAGCACTTCAGGGATTTACAGATAGATAAAATGTTACCAAACATTTTGTAAGGAATGGAGTATTGTTAAACTGAGGAGGGAAGCCACAAAACTTGTCCAAAAATGTAGAGGCGTGTGTTTTTTCTCGTAGTGTCCAATTTAGTGGATGCCCTCTATGGCATTCCTCTATCACTCTCTATACAGGATTTATTTCATATTTTCTCAGCAGTAGATGAATATTGCTGAAAATAGGATCTGCAACACACTCACAACTTTCAATCCGGTTTCAAATTTGGCATGCTGACAGCAGCAAGCCAATCCCATAGTCAAAGTGACTTTTGAGAAAAATCTCCTACTTCCTCTCCTTGAGATAGTTCACTACTGAAAACATTCAGATGGCAAGTTGCTAGTTACATATCATAAAAAAAACACAGTACAAAGTTCAAAGTACTGCAATTTGTTTCTTCTTATTATTCAATAATAACAGTGCTGCAGCTTCAACACTTCTATGATACTTAAACTAGAGTAAAATTTTCACATACTTCTCTAGGTTGTTTTGTATGTTCTCTATTCACAGCAGGATAACTCTATGTTGCTTTCACACAGTGATGAATGTCAATGGGGGGAATTAAAGATTGCAAAAAAAACCAAAACAAAGCAACAAAAAAAAAAACCAAAAAACACCCATAAAATTATCCCCATCACAACTGCTATAAAGCTTATTCATTCAAATAAAAATCAAAACCTATGGTTGCAAATAAATTCTTCAAAAATTTATTCAATAATTCTTTAGATGATGTTAGCCCAGTCCACCAGAAATCATACAACAGAAGTCTAAGAGAATTTGGATTGTTCAGCCTGGCAAAAAGAAGGCTTCAAGGGTGACCTAACTGCAGCCTTCCAGGACATGAAAGGGATCTACAGAAGAGATAGAGAGAGATTATTGATAGTGCAGGACAAGGGGAAGAGAAAAAGAGCAGGTTTGCATTAGGTATTAGGAAGAAATTCCCTCCTCTGAGGATGGTGAGGCACTGGCACAGGCTGCCCAGAGAAGTCACAGACTCCCCATCCCTGGCAGTGTTCAAGCCCAGGTTGGATAGAGCTCTGAACAACCTGGTCCAGCGGAAAGTGTCCTTTCCACATGGCAGGGGGGTTGGAACAAGATGATCTTTATGGTCCCTTCCAACCCAGGCTATTCTGTGATTCTATGCTTATTCTTATTAACTTAGCATTATTGAAAACCACCAAATGTGGTAATATATTTGACAACTCCATCCTGCCCTTTATAAAACTTCAAACCCTCAAGAAACAGCTGCACTGGTGAATGACTGATGAATGTAAGATCACATCCTATAGTTTCTGATTTTTTTTTAATATGTTTTGAAAGCAAAGCAAATACTGAAACCAAGGGAAGCAATGCTCACATAAAATCTTCGCAGCAGTGTATCAAATGTTTTATTTGGAAGGTCTTTTGAGAACTTCAACTATACACACATAACCACAAAGTATTGTACTATGAAGCATTAAATGCAGTAGCTCCAAACACAGAAAACTTGATCCACTAATATCTGGATATCTGCTTTGAAAAAAGAATGTGTTTTTTAATAAAGCCACAACTTGGAATTCAATGCAAAACCAAGGGGTTTGTCAAACAGAAGGTCAGACAGACCTTAGACTGAAATTAGACAAACTGAAAAAAATATGCAATCCCCTATGAGGACTGTTTTTGTTGACTCCCATAATCTTTGGTTAACTCTCGTACAGTTCTGTATATATCCAAAGAGGTCAGCCCTTTTTGGCAAAGTTAGTGACATGAACCAATTCTAATTTCCAGTACCACCAACAGCTGTTGCTATCACTAGGATAGGTCTATACTATGACCTCTCAGAGAAGTTCAGAAATCAAGATGGTTTTAAAAGTTCAGTTGAACTCTGCAGGAATCTGCCTGCTTCCTAAATAAGCACACACAATCTGTAATGAATGCAAAGCTCAAGATTATCGTGGTAGAATCAAAATCTTGGACTTCAGCACTTCTCCCCAGAAGGATCTATGAAGTTGTAAATGCAAAAGTTGTAAAGGCATTAATATTAATGATTTACCTGGTGCCAATCCAGACTGCTCAAAATAACTTCAGCTCACACAGAGCTCAGTGGGGGAGAAAACCTCTAAGTTCAGTAAGTACCTACTGGAAGTATCCATCATAGAAGGCTGCATGTCCAATAATTGCTTTTCAAATAGATACCCAAAAGTGAAGTGGAATTAGCAAAATGTGTCAACAAAAAAATGTAGCTTTTTTGTTAATGCTTGTTTATTTTGTCTGTATTGTATGGACTTTCTTGTTGCTGGTTTTTAAATCAAAACTGATTTTTTAAGTCAGCACTCATCAGATCAACACAATTCATCCTAACAGCCTCTTTATCACTATTTTGGCCATTGGCCATATCAGTAAGTGTATACCTTATAGGAGAATATTCAATCTCAAATGTATACAAGAAAGATTTTCTAAACCTGAATGTCCTTCTTTTTCTTTTTTTTTTTTTTTTTAATTTCAGTGTTGGGTAGTGGTTCTTACACTTTCATTTAACACAAAAAAAAATAATTTCATGGTTTGAACATGGAGAAAAAACAAAACCCAAGACAAAAAAAAGAAAAAGAAAAAAAATACAAAAAAACCCAAAAAAACCCCCCAAAAAACCCCAAAATAGAAGCTTCTAAATAGGTTATCTCCTAGAAAGAAAGCTGAAACAAACGGAGACACCGGAGATATCATTTGCAAAGTCCTCATGTTTGTCAGATCACTAAAACTGACAGTGTTCAACCATAGAGAAATAAAAATAGAATAAAAAACTTCCACTGAGCCACCGAAAGATATTTCAAGAAGTTCACACATTTCTGACAGTGTTTCACCAAGCATGGAAAAAAATGTTTTCCTTTTAAAAGAACTAGTAAGAACTGTACTCATAGGATTTAATGAGGGGTTTCTTGTATCCTAAAACCTAATCAGTTCTCTTACTAATAGTTTACATCAATAACAATATTTATACCAATACCATGGTAGCATCATACAGAAATTTTAGAATTAGCATGGAACTTTACACATTCAATAGCACTCCCAGGCATATCAGGTTTAGCACAACAGTTCACTTTCCTTCACTAGTGGGAAAAAAAGCATATAAAATCAGGAATCTCTTCCATCTACTGCTGCTTTCTACCATTAAATCAACCAGGTATCATCAGCTGCACAACCCTCTTCCAAGGAATGGAGATAAACTCAGCTGCTCACAATCACCTTTTTCTTTCCTTTACAACAAACACCCACAGCCAAGCTTCTTGGAAAATTAAAAATGCCCATAATAAGCTATATCAAAAAAAGGACAAGAAAGAAAAACGTATCTCCAGGAATAGTGGTATCTCATCTGTGCCTTTGAGAAAGAAACAGCAACACTAGAAATCTGCATATCTCCTAGGGTTTACCAGTAGCCTTACTGTGAGATGGAATTAAAACATATATTATGTAAGTACACTAATGGGGATAAGAGGGTTGCCTAACCTCCCAAGATAATTATATCTAATCTAGTTTCTTGGAAATATACTACCACAGACCAATTAGAATAGATTCTCCCCGGTTTTCCTGCTTATTAAAAAATCCCTTCAAGATACAATCCACACCCTTGACTACTTTTTCTACAAAGAGACAAATGTATTTCAGAGTAACCTCTAAGTGGAGAACTTAATATCCTTTTAAGCATTGCTCTTTTCCTAAATTATTCACTCTGTTCACACTTTCTGCTTGTTAAATTCTAGCAAACATGAAGTATATATCTTGAGCACGTTAGGCTTGGAACTTGGAACTTGTCTGTTGAATTCAGTTCATTATTTTCTAAAAAGGGAAAGAATACACAACTACAAGTCCTTCCTTTATATAATAATAGAAGCCTCTCCAAATAACTATCACTATGAAAAAACCTCAGATTTTGAAAGGGATTTAGTACCTAAATGCCTGTCACAGAACTTAAAGGTGTTTTGGCACCAAAATATTTGGTTCATTTGAGCTTAACCCTCATCAGTTCCTGAAAACCAGGTGCAGTGGCTGAACTTAGCAATGTACATTCAAATCACATCCTTTCTTTACTACTGCAGGTCCTATTTACTCCTCATATTTCTATGTTATTATATTCCCTTAACTCCGGTCTAGATTTTGGAATCACATTACATCCTGGATACAAGGTGGCAAAATAAATGTCACAACTCTGGCCCAAACTTCAGATTTTCCAAGTCTGGACTTGGGTGATCTTGACGTGGCTGCAGAAGCTGCCCTCTTTATAGGTTGGGCAAGCATTTTTCTTCCCAGCTACTTCATTCCATGTTGACTCCATGTTCACACCATCATAAACAGCCATATACTTCATTTTGAGCAGAAAAAATGAGCTGCTTTCACAGGTACATTAGAAGCAACAATGACTAATGAGTACAGTCTCATGAAGGATGAAACATGGTAATAATGCACTTTATAAGCAGGAATGCTCAAGGCACAGTAAAAAAAGCTGTTAACAAAAACCTGTCATACTTGCTATGCTTAATGTAACAGTAGCCTAGCAGTTGCTATGCTTTAATTAGTATTTACTGAAGATGGGATATTAATGAAGAAAGAAAACATAGTGTATGAAAACTACCAATTCAAAATAAAACTAACTAAACCCAAACAGTAGCAACAACAAAAAATAAGAAATGTGGGGTTTTTTCCTCATTTCTGCTGATTGCTTCCACTGATACTTTGGAATTACTGAAGATTCCCTTTATCTGCTTCACTAAAATCTTGCTGTTGACCAACAGGGGAATGAAGGTGCTCTTGCTGCCATCGATTCCCAAGGACGTTGATCAATAAACTTACTCCTTTTGTGTAGGGGAGAAGAAAGGAATCTCGTAAATTGTTTTAGGATTCGCCTCTCTTCAAAAGAGCTAAGTATGATACAATTTCATTAACAATTATTTCGTAACAGGGCTTCAACCTTTTGTGAAGAAACATAATATTCTTGAACTTGAAACCATTACTTTTCTCAGCTGAAACACACTATTTTAACAAACAGGGAACTTGTATGGCTTTAATCCTTTTAATTAAGACAGTAGGTAACTAACTGAATGTTTTAGTAGCAACGTGGCTTGACTTGCATCTTGGTGCATAAGAGCATTTGAATTCTTAACAGAAAATAGAAATCCTTATAAAGAACAGGTACAAGCAACAAATTCACTAAGCCTCTGCTTAGTATAAAGATTTTCAATTGTCTTCATATAAATACAAATTCACATGTAACCAGAAATAACAGATCTTTCTAAAATGAAGACAAATAAAACTGTACAATAGGCCACACACAACGGATTCACTTTCCCTGATTTTTTTTTATTGTTGCTGCAGCGCTTTTTTCCCCTCATTCTTCATTAATTTCCTCCATGTTTCTGAGCAAGACCTGTTCATATTTATCTTTGTGTCACTGTGGTTATGAAAAATGATTATGACTAAAGGAACACAGTAAAAATGTTTGTAGGACCAATATTATTATATTTGTTACTGGATATATGGAAAAAGGACTTGAGTGATCTCAGAAACTATACTCTTTGTGCAGAGATCTAGGATGAACAGAAAGTTTATTACTGTCTAGTTTAAAGACTTAAAGCTTTCTAGAGAACTATAGGTTTTGTATTTAACAAATAATATTCAAAGGCACTCAAAACTACAAAAACTGTATTCTGTCTTCATTTACTGCAACTCTGATTCATGGCAAGGAACTGCTGTAAGGATTACAGTATTACATTTCTAGCACAAGACAATAAAAATCTGTATCAGCCTCTCAAATGTGGTGTCGTGGTTTATTAGGGCCGTAAATTTTGCCCGTTTATCTGTCCAACTATATTTTTACAGTTGCCTCTTAAATGGCACCATGGTCTTTTGCATTTCGGAAGCAGATGATGTTGCAAGTCTTCGAAAAACAAACTGCAGAGAGCAAGACAGGAGTTTTACAACCAGTGATACTGAAACAAATTTAAACTCATAAGAGTATTTCCAAATGACTACCCAAGAATATAAAATACTGTACACTTTTGTGTAAAATAACAGGGTGTCTGTTGAAGCAAAAACAAAACCTGTGCAATAGTCTGCACACTTGGAATTTTAATGGGCTTGCTTTACTACATCTTCATCTGATTTTACTGAGAAAAAAAAAATGTGTATAGTACCAAATATTAGCTGGCTTTTAGCCTTGTACTAAAGCCTCTTTTAAGTGGAGAAAGGAGAGAAAGGATAGGGGAATCAGAAACAATTTATGCTAGTTCAATATCTTTTATATCTCCCAGATGATGGCATTTCAAAGTACCAACCCTCAAAATTCAATTAAGCAAATGCTCTTGTGTTATTTGGTCAGACAAATTCTTAAACTACTTTGTGTTAGAAACCAGCATTAAAATTTATCATTAGACAAAAGAGAAACAAAGGGCATCACTGCAGAAACAAAAGCTGTCAAACTAGAGTTGGATATAAGATGTCTCTCTCTTCAAATGAGAGACTTATGTCAGGAAACTTTTGCAAAAAAAATCTATCCATAAACCAATTACAGGTAGATGGGTATTGCTTTATTAACCAGTAATATATACTTCACCCAGTAAATATCACCATTTTGACCAAAGGGATGAACTTTTAAAGACAGACCAAATTTTGGTACGGGACTAATTACAATTAAATGGACGTAAAGGGATAGCACAAAAATTACTCAACAGTTTGTAGCTCATGCAACAATTTAAACAGTGGTGTTGTCTCAACAGCTGTCAGTCACTACAAGTCAAACACAAATTATTTCAGTGTTAAATTATGGAAAAAAGACAACTACCAAATTTGAATGTTTGACAAAGGAATCAAAAAGACAATGTCAGAACATTGCAGGAACCATACTGAAAAAAAAAAAAAAAAAGCAAAGAAAACAGAGAAAATACACCTTGAGCTGTTTACTATGTAAACTCATCTTGCCCATTTCCTATCTAGGAAACTTAAAACCACAAGAAAAAAACCCATTATAATTAATTTCTGAATCAATTTTTTTGCCACTGTATGACAAAACAAAAACAAAACAAAACAAAACAAAACAACAACAACAAAAAAAAAAAAAGTGAAACCCAACTTAGAGTACGGTATTCTGAAGGGTGTGGTTTTTTTAATTAATACTTTGAGAGGGAAAACCAGTAACTTTTTTTTTCATTGCAGCCATTCCTCATTGTTTTAGAAAAAAACAAAAGGTAAGCAATGACTAAGAACTTCAATTATGTTTTCATTTTAAATCTTTAACATTATCAAAGCAAGTAATTTTCCTAGTTTTATTCCAGTATATACCTGTACCATCTCTTCTGCATCTTTTCAACTGAGAGACAACACAGAGAATTTGGGCCAAAGAGTAAAAGTTTAGCAAGATTTTAACAAGAAAAAAACCTCCATGATGAGAAGTGTTGAACAAAATTAACTATTAATATTGCAATTTGTTATTTTAGCAAGCTTCCTGAAAAAACACTTGTACATACACACATATATGAGTGTGTCATAGGGTGAAGCTTACTTGAAGACATCACTCAAATAAAAAGGGTCTGAACCACAGGTATGCCCCCCAGTTAGATGACAATTTGAAAAACAAATATAATTGCCCCTGATAAGTAGGGCCATTAGCCAGAAAGTCACAGTAACCCAGGAAAACAACCACAAACTGCTCTCAGATGCATGGGGAAAAATAATCAAAGAGATGAGGTTGGGGCCATGCAACAATGAAGCAAGTGGCATCTTAATCTGAGCACCCAGGTCAGGAAGGAGTAGAAAGTGGGGAAAGGTGCCTGTCGATGAGAAGCCCTCTGTGGGTGCCACAAACCATGCAGAAGGCTGAGTCGGATGTGGAGCAGCTGGCTGCTCAAAAAAGCCAGGACTGAGCACAGTCCCTCTGGAGTGGCTGCCCTCTGCCCCGAGCCACGGTGCCACACGACGGGGCCAGAGGGGCAGGACACTCCGTGTGTGCGTCCTTACAGCACCTGTCAATTTCACAGGAGAAAAAAAAAATCTCACAACAGAAATTGCTGTCAACCCACTCTACCATTCCAGTTTGCAATTTGGTTTGTATATTTTTACTGAATACTTCTATGCTGTGCTACACTCCTTTTTTTTAGGTAGCAACCTATATTCCCCAGGGAAAACACTCCCCCCCCCAGAAGGTTCTATTTTATGTGCAGAACTTTCCCACATGAAATCCACAGTAATATCGCCAAGAAGTAACAGTTGAATTTGCACCCTGGGGGACCTCAAAATGCAGTAACACGTACTTCAAAAATCACTCAGGTTAAATATATTTTCCAATCACCAAATTTTAAATATATTACTGAGAGGTGGGAACTACTGGACCATCAAATATTACAATAATATGTTTCTTTATTAAATTAATACATTTCTTATTTAAAGTTGTGCAAATTAAAACATATCTGACGGTGATTAAGTAGTATTTAGTATTAACTGAAAATTCTGCAAACACCTCATGCTGTAACACAACTCTGCATTTAACAACTACTCTAAATCTGAAAGATAACACAATAGATCATGCTTAATTTCTAAATGTCATATAGGAAGAGAGGTATTGACTTATGTAGTCATGGACAATGGACTTAAGGAGAACGCACAGACATTAATTATTGATGTTGAGAAATATTTGAAAACAATTCCCCACTCATCAATTCCACTTACACTAGGTAAAAATAATACAGATATTCTAAATGCTTGATCATGAGCTTCAATCTTTTTTCTGTTTGAAATGGGAGTTTTCAATCTATCTTTAATTATTTAATGAGTTATTGCTTCCTCTTTTATGCATAATTTCAGTCTTTCTTTAAGAAAGTTTCCTACTAAAACAAACAAAGCACCAAAAAAGTTTAAATGTAATTACAGAAATAGCTTCAGATGCCCTTCATACTGGGGAAAAGTAATTATGCCAGAGAATGACTGTATTCTCTGATGCATTTCTGACTCCTGCACACATAAGTCAGCCTGGAGACTTGCAGGCACATCCACCTGGCATCTTCCAGTTGCAGACTGCTGCTCTCCGACAGTCATGCAAAGTTGTACAAGCTCACAGTAATAACAGGATCAGTGTGGCTAGCTTTGTCAAGAGGCACCTTCTGCCAGCTGCTCAGCTCTGCGAAATGGGCGTTTCTTGATAGCTTTTTTTCCTTTGAACCTTTAGTTCTCACACACAAAAAAAATTTCTGCAAAACTACAGTTGGCATTTCTGCTGCGGGCTTCTTTACTTTACAGCCCGTGCATTTATTTCTTTTGTGTAAGATAAATTTTATGGAGCATCTACTCAGTGCGTAAAGTGTTTAGAATTGATTTTCCCAGTGACACGCTCTGCTGTTTTTATATCCGCAATTTTACATGCATGACAAATAATTGCTACTCAGACATGTATTTTCAGGTGCAGAAGTGAAGGCCAATGTTTTATAATGTGGTTTTGGTGGCCTTAACATTATAGCAAATGGAAGTGACTTTATGAGGACACCTGCTAAAGATTCCCTGGTGCTTTGTGCATAAAATAGATGTGTCCTTTACCCTGAAACTGCCACCCTTCCTCCATGTTTTCCAAAACCAGCCCTTTTCATCAAAAAAGGAGAAAATTTGGGCAAGTCTTTGCCCAAGGTTCAAGTTTTTCAAAACTTGATTCTCTGTCAGTCAAAAGTAAATACTTCCCATGATTATCCTGAAGGTGCTTTTAGCCCATATCTGATGGCCTCAATTTGTTACAATTTTAGAGAAATTATATCACAGGTAGCTGCATGAGCCATAAAATTCCCCTTTGGAACTGCCATGAAAAACAGCACCCTACAAATTGCTGGAAGAGACAGAAGAACAATCCATACACTGGCATAGAAACCCTGGCATAGAAGAGATTTAACATGGCTTATAGAACCAATTTTTTACCAAAATGACTCCTACATATAGTACTCAATAAGCAGAAATAATCAAGCCCATTAGATAACGCAAGGGTACAAATGATGCAAAGCAGCCAAAGCCCATCATGGGAAAAAAAGCCAAAAAACCCAAAACAACCAGAACAAACAAAAAACCCCAAACACCACACCACCCCAATAAATCTTCATTTTAAAAATGGCTAATTATTCAGATAATATATTGAATATGGCTTCAGCAGCCAACCTAGACCATAAAAGACAGTACAATTAACAACTGAGGAGCCCCCAGCACATAGACCAACATGCAAAGCAAATAATGAAAGAAAACCTATGGACGAATAATGACAGTTCATTTTTTTTCTTCTTCATCATGGGAATGACAGCAAGTGAACCTGTTTCTACAAACTACATCTGAAGTGGTAATTCACTGTTAAATATTTTAGCAGCAATTCAGGGAGAGCAAAGAAATACAGTTTAATTTTTCTCTCATTAAGCTGAAGTAGCATAGAATTGGGAATAGGTATTTGCACTGCAGAAGTGAGAACTCAGACATACTGTTGTATCTTATATAATGCCACTAAAACTTACGTGGACACAGAATATGACATTATTATTTTCAGTGTCACCAAAATTTTCATTAGCAGTAATGTAAGGAGACATAAAACCTATTTTGCAGTCAAAATGTTTGATTTCAAAGGCTAGGTCTACCTTGATGAATTACTTGATAGATGAGCTAGAGCACCAGCAGGGTTTAGTTGTTTTTATTTTGAACAGAGTGATACTTCTCTATTAGTAGAGGTACAGCATTTGTATCTTAAATGCTCTACCCTTCTGATTCTACTCAGTGCCCCACATTATTCTGCCAGAAAGTGAATGGCAAACAGAATATGCTTCTGCACACCAGAAAGTATCAAGGCTCAATGTAGAGCTTCCAAAGGGGGGAAACCAATCCAACAACAACAAAACAGACATCACATTGAAGAGCTTAGTTTAACATCAGTCAGACACACTTTATCTGCACTCAACTTATCTGTACATTAAGTTACCATAGAGAGACATCTATATTAATTGGGGTAATCATTTTAGAAAAAAAAAAAAAAAAAAAAAAAAAAAATTGTATGAATCAACAACCCAATCATCAGGTGTTGAAATTTTCCCCTGATTCAGGATAAATTGAGTTCAGCAAAATGCTGGAGGTTAACAATTTTTTTTCAAAACAGACAGAAAAGTGATACCTCCAAGATTTAAAGAGCAGGTCGGTCCCTTGTGTTATGGCAGCACTTTGAAGTGTGGCAGGAGAGCAGCTATTCCCTGTCATGCCGTAATTTATTTGTCTAAGCTTAGCTGTTTGATAATAAAGGTTACATTAGCTTCAGAGAGAAAACTGATTGTCATATTTCTCCTGGATAGCAGCAATTTCAAAGTACAGAGTTGTGTATTAAGACCTTAATTAAATTCAAAATCTTCTGTCCAGATTAGCTGGTGGCAAATGCTGAAACCATGAAACCTCTGGAAGTAAAAAAAGCAATGCACATTCTTAAAGTTGTATTATTAAGCAAGAATGCCAAATTCCTCTTACAAGCCACTGCCTTGCATTTAAGATTGTAGAGGAAAAGCTTGATAAAACAATCTGTGAAAAGATGCATAACCTATTCTGAATGGTTTGACTTTAGTTTGAAATGTTTTGAAGCAGAAAATTCTGAATTCTGATCTTTCAGCCCATCATCTTTTTAAAAAGTGATTCTTTTTAACTCCCTGCACATTTGGTTTGACAGCACTATCATGACCAGTCTACCGAGCATTTTAGGTTATCGGACATATAGACTGTGAGCCTGATTGGAGTACCAGAATCTTGAAATAACTTATGAAAAAGTTAAATTTCATTCTACCTACCTGAGAAAGACACAGAAGAGCAGTAACATGATTTATGAATATATAAATCACAGAAAATAAAAACAGTATTGCTGAATAAAAAAATTCCCCAAACACTCAAACAATTAAAAGACATCAAACTCTACTAATTAGTCTTCCAATTTTTTAGAATTATTTCAGCTCTTATGTGTTAATATTCAGAAATTTTAAATGGACAGTGAAACAAGTAGTGCAAATTCTCAACCACACTCAACACATACACAAGAGATAAGTCACTAACATTTGTATTTTAAACAAAGCTTAAAATGGCAAAAATCCATGGAATCTCCACATAAAAAATAGGTTGACCCAAGCTGTATTCTATGCACAGAACTTTAAGGATTATGTGGGGACAGTAAAAGCGTAAGGATTCATTGTTTCCATGGAAACTTTTTACCTAAAGGATCCACCCACAGGAAACAACCCAACACATCCACATCCCTTAGTAAATGGACTTCACTGGGGGATTTCATAATGTTCTGTGAAAGTAGAAGGAGCAGTGCCACACTTACTTCACAGGAAAAAAAATGAAAGCACAGAAAATTACATCTGGAGTTAGAACCAAAATCAGAGCACTGCAAGGCGTCCATCAAACGTAGCCCATCAACTTGTCAAAGAACAGCATTCACAGATGACAGAGGGAGCAGGAAGAAACACAGCAGAAAAACTTCCATCAGAAATAACACTATTTTCTTGCATTACATGGCTGTCCATGGATCCTGTGAAGAGCATTCAGTACTCTCAGCAGCATTCAGTACTCTCACTGTGGCTCGGGAGGGCCAAACCACGCTACGTGCAGACAGGGGTTACAGTAAGGTGTTCCTCACTAATGAGACTTGGAAGAGACTTCAGGCACAGCATGTGGATAGGCTGAGCTGCCAGCAGCACTGCCCTGTGCCTGCTGTGACCTCCTTTTCTCACTGGAGGAGAACTGCAGCAGAATTAGAGGGTCTTACCAGGCACTGCTGTCGCTGCCCATCTGTAACAGCGAGACAGCACCGGCACACGGCTCGGGAAAACCAACCCGCACTCCCACCTGCGTCTGAGCTCTTCAATTCAGAGCAAAAGTCTGGAAGTGGTTAGAAAATTGCAGATGCAGCGTCTTTCCAGGCACACAGCAGTCACAGCTACCAAACTGACTCCTGTCTGGGCCACGTACCCTGCCTAACCCCAGCACTCTCCGGCTGCCCCCACCATGTGAAACAGTACACACACACACACACACACACACATCCTGCGGCCCACTCACCAGCACTGCAGGGCTCACTGACAAAAAGAAAACATCTGTTTCACCAACACAGTGCACTATTTTCACAAGCTTTGACCAGTCAACTGTTTGTTCTGTGGTAATGTCTTGCCTACCGCTGGAGAAGCCAAGTGGTCAGAAGGATTTTGTTTTCTTCTCAAAGAAAGAGAGTGTCTGAAGTAAATGGAAGGAATAGCTAAATATAACTAAAACAGAAATACTAACACGGCACTGCTGTCTGACTGTTACCCTCACTTCATTTTGGTCTTGTGCTGAATACTTGACATTTATATCCTGTAGTGAAATGAATTTCTGATTTCTTGCCCACAAGCACAGGGAGTATTAAGAGGGTGAAGTGTTTGCTGCATCTTTATCCCTCTCAAAACAACAAAGCCATTGCAACAGGCTACTGCAGTAATGGTAGAGTATAGGATGGAAAAGCCTCCCTTTAAGCATCTGCTAGCACAATATTTTAAGAGAAATGACAGCGCGGGGGTTTTCTATTTGGGCTGCCACTAGACAAAAAAATCTCTCTAATAAGACAAGCATTTCTTTAAAATCAACAAGACATCACTGTAACTACTTCAAACTGTTTCAGCATGATGGTACTGAATATACTGAATAAAAAATAGAGCTATAATCTCAAATATATCTAGTGAGTAAACTACAAGGATTCCTTAGGATCACATGTCAGGGGGTTAAGACATACACTTCATCACTCCAGGACACAGTTTTCTTATTATTGACACTAAAATAATTCAACCTTTTATATTAACATAATCCTATGACTACACAGCTGGACACACTTGGCTAATAACTGAGATAAATGAAGGTATAGACATGTTAATGACGGAAAAGTTTCATTCCACAACATGGACAGTTGTAAGAAACATATTCTGAACAAAGAAATGCTTCCACTGCCTACACATACTGTTCCAGCTGACACAATTTCAAGGGGCAGCACTGATAGGGAAATGAAGTCCAGAATCTCATGTATCCAAAATCTAGGAGAAGAGTTGAAAGATCAACTGATACTCCAAAGTAGGCTGAGAGCCATCCTTCACCTTCTTATTAAAGTCACATCATTCCACCCCGGAATGTAAAACAGCTTATGTTTGTATTCCCATTAAAAGTAAGGTTACACCGTCAAATTAAATTTTCTGATCAAAATCTTGCCTTTTTATTGAAAAAAAAAAAAAAAAAGGAAAACCAAAAACAACAATGACAGAAAAAACACAAAGAAGAAAACCTTGAAATAATAAAGTCACAGATACACATGTAAATAGGAGTTAAGAGATGTGTGTGTGAAGGAAGGCCAGGGGCTGTGACAGACCCCGGGTGATCTCTGTGGTGGTGGAACAATGCTTTCATCTGTAAGTACAGAATTCAGCAGATCTCCAATAACCACCTCATTTTAAAGGACAAGAATTAACAAGCCTCATGCAATTTGAGTAGTTTACACATGGGCACACTGCAGAAACTAGAACTGCATTTCTAATAGCCTTAAGACAGTTCTCTGAAACCAGGAAGCTTCCCTAGCTGGTGTTATGAGCTGAAAGTGTTGTCTCCACTAGACAGAAAATAATCTTTCATGGCGAGATGGAGGAACATTCACAGTGTCTTTGAGGACTCTCAAATTGGGCAAGTGTTCTCTGCCTTAGGAAAAAAAAAATCATAGCAAACTCAGCACTATTTTGCTAATGGTTATCAAGAATAACTAAATAGTACTGTAAATCATAACAATTTTAGCATTAATAGTAATAACTGTATAGAATTCTGTATTTCTGAATACACAGGATTTTAAAATTTCTTGGTTAGATAGCTAGATTCAGACAAAACTGGAGAAATCTATCAGGCTAGCATCAGTTTTGCAAAGCTGCCAGCATATTCAAGCAATTTGAGCCTCTATTACATTGTTTCTGAACTAATCAAATAGCTGCCAACAGCCAGACTTCAGTGTCTGAGAGTTGTCTTTAAACAGAAGAAGATAGGGTGGGTATATGTGACCATGGAAGCTATTTTTGAAAAATGCTGACTAGATTCAGAAATACATCTTTAAAAGGAGTCTTGGGACACAGGTTTTTGCTGATGACAAAGTTCTGCCTTTGGTAATTTGTATTTGAACTTTATTTGTAACATGTCAACTCTCCAGAAGAAAAGCATATCCACCAGGGCAAACAGCTCACAGAACACCATTCATAATGGAAAAGAGTGTGAAAGACACCTAGAGTAAATCACCTGTTTTTCAGTTTCCTGAACTATATCTAGCTCCTGGTACCTTACTCAGCTACCAGGTTTAGGCACTACAGTACATTCTGCCAACTGTCTCAAATACAGACCTTGCCTCAATATAATTCAGGACCCAAGTAAGTCATGAAACTAAAGCATAAAAATTTATAGCTGAAGACAAGACAAGAAATAAAGATGGAAAACTTTAGTGTTTGTGGTTTTGCATTTATTTTATAAAACACCATTTAGCAGTAAAACTCTACTATTTATTTCAATATGAAAATCCTTCCACTGTAAAACCTCAGATCAACTTTAGAGAGAAATCCAAATTAAATTAAATCTGAAGCCTAAAATTTTAAACTCAGGGGCATTTTAGAGTAGGAGAGGAAAACTACACACACAAGCCCAATTCAATTTACTGGAACTGGGAATTCCAGTGATAAAAGGAATTATAAAAGCTTTCTTTGTGAGACTTGTAGTCAGACTTCAGCAGCACAAGGGACATGTGCCAGAAGATGGTAAGCACTGGCTACAAACATAAAGAGGAGGAAGACTACTGAGATGCGGAATCTTGAGCTTCAAATCCTTGATCAGTGAAAAGATCAATGTTTAAATCAATACCGGTATTGGATGCTTAGTCAATACACAGCAAATTGGAGAAATATGCTTTTACAGACTTTTTATAACAAGCCTGACCAAAAAAAAATTGCCATGCAGTCAGTAGCCTTTGCATAATCTTATCAGGAAAAGCAGCCTATAAAGAATTGCATTATCCCAAAGCATGCTAATAAAAGCACAGCAAGGAATCTCTTATTTTCTTACTGGTAGCACAGTAACATTTTTATTCACAGAAATGTAAAAAAGAAACATGTTTCAAAATTATTATAACAAACCCAGCATGTTAACATTTCCCATTTCTCTCGCTGTCATGAAATTGCTCCTCATAAGCATTACACGGTAGACCAAAATAATAATAGTTCCCAAACAGGGACCAGAAGACTTACTGATAAAGAACTTAATTTTCTGAAGCATCTTAGAGATAACTAAGCATGCCACATGATTTATGGGTGTACTTTGAGAGCACTTCAACCATTGATCACAGGAGCAATCTATCACCACAAAAAGACAGGGAAATTTTACTAGGAAGTGTCTTAAGCTGCAGATGCAGTTGAATTTCCATGCAAACATAGCACTGAAGTCCAAACAATGGTCATGTCAAGAAAATAAGAAATACCATATAATATTGATGATAAATCGGATTAGAGATTTTTGCCATAAATTGTGTGTGACATCACGTTCAACATGAGCGTTACACTAAGATAAACTATGAAAGGAGAGCAATACATGTCAGAGTACATCAGTAATCTGATTCATATGCTAGACCTTCCCCTCCCCATTCTCCCACCCCCACATCTCTTGCTGGATAAAAAACTCATACCTCGTAAAAAGACTGTAATTACATGACTTTTCCCAGGCAGCTGTCATTGAAAAGAAACATCCTTACCCTCCCCGAAGAAATCCCAGTGTAGGTTAGGTAATAAATGACCATATCTATTTATCTGTTAAATCACACCTAAGAAATTTTTAGAATGTGAGATAGTCAGGCACAAAACCAAAACCATCAATCTGGCTCATGAATTATTTCACCAATATCCTGCAATTCTAAGACTTTTATTCCTTGCATTACATGCCTTAAGCCATTTCATTAGCACTGGTAAAAGTGAAATTGTCACATATGAGGATTTACACTATTTTCAACCTTTGAAAAAGTGATCAAAGCCACTAACAAATTTAACTACACTAAACATTATGCCTCTCTATGTAAAAGCAAAAGCCAGACCAAACTCAAATAAAACACACACACATAGCCCCAAAACCAAAACAACCAGACCCCCCCCCCCCCGAAAAAACAACAAACAAACAAAAAAAAAACCAAAACCCAATACCTTGTTTGACTTAAGGTTGCAAGGCAATAAAACAACATCAACATGCAAAGCCTTTACCTTTTCTTGTTAACTACAGGCATGCTTCAAGCATCAAATATCTTTGTATGTACTTCACAACTACCATGAAAATCACTTAATAGAAACCTAAAAGCACTTTCTTTGTAGCATGTAAGGAAGTCTAAGCCTTTAAAATATTTCATCTATCATTACAGCTATTTAAAATTAAGTAGGTAACGACTGAGATAACATAGATAAATGTAAAACAGTTCATTCCCATCAATAACATTTAGCTACTACTTCCTCCTTTAAAAAACATGTCAATTCCTCCTAAACTACTTACAAGCTTTAAAGCAAACATTAGCAGTTAGTCTAGCCTGGTGCTCAAAATAAACACTAGCAGGTACTCAAAAGTGCCATTACAAAACCCTTTAGGCTTCAGTCTCAATTCTGACTTGAAGATCTCCTTAACAAAAAAAATTTAAAATTTAAAAAAAAAAAAAGCATGCTCTACACAATAAATGAGCATACATAATTTTGGGCAACTTTTTTTTTTTTTCTTTAGGGNCAAAAAAAAACCAAAAAAAACATGCTCTGTACAATAAATGAGCATACATAATTTTGGGCAACTTTTTTTTTTTTTTTCTTTAGGGTACAAACTGCACAGGAAAACCACCAAGTTCAAATCCAATTTACTACACTTGTTCATAAATGCCAAGTATTTGCAAGGTAACATTTAAAGTTACAGGTCTCATTCTGTCTTACTGCTTTTGAGAAGGCAGAACACGGAAACACTGCTGAAGAACAGAAATCTCTGGAGTTCCCTTCACAGCTGTGAAAGGGGCAGAACTAAATTTCATGCCAGAGTACAGTACACGGTGGAGTGAGGATTCCTCCTTGCGATTTATTGCATTCTGTAAAGTTTTGTGAAGGAAACTAAGAGACCTCATCACCTCTGCCAGAATGTTAAGACCAGAGAAACACTGTAGGCATAAGAAGAAAACCATTTACCAGCTATGATGAAATAATCAAAACAAAAGCAACAACAACACAGCTAATGTGTTGCTTTTTAACTACAGAATATCAAATGTTGTAACACTTTTAGGATACTGGGTTAGGTTTTAGGGGAACAGAGTAAGACACATCGCTATAACAAGCAAGCTTTTTTAGTATATGAATGTGTCCAGAAACCACATTACGAAGGTTATTTGCTTGGGACTCTTTTTCTTTTAATCAAAGTCTTGCAAAGTAACCAAATCAAGATTGACTGATGTCTGCCACTGTTTTCTGCATTAGGGTTATCCTCTACTCTGAAATTTTTACCTTCAGGCAACACGCAAATACTCCAGTACCACGTATCAAAAACTGCATAAGCTGAAAAGGTGTATCCACAAATTTACTTTGGCGCCAAGGAGTGTCTTCTCTACCATATAATGACAATTTTTGGCTTTCTACAAACTTGCTCCTACCCCTGATTGTGCAAAATTCAAGTCTAGATTTCCACAGTAGTCATAGCAGTTTATTCAATAACCCTTGCAAACTCTTGGTTTGTGTTTTTGCTGACCTTCACTCCCTGCCCTGTCCAATTTTCTCACTGGATGAAATTTTCTTTCTGTACTTAACTTACTTTAGAATAATAATTCATGTCCATACATAAGCCAATGCAAACTGAAGCCACTTTATGAGCATCACAGTGTAAGTTCACGACTAAATAATAAAATTATAAGTCACAGCAGGCATTTCATCAGCCATTTTCTTCAGGAATCATAAACATTTCTTTTATCATTTTTTATTACAGCTGAGAAAATCAACCAGAAGTTCAAGGTAACTGCTGAATATTATATGAATATAAAATGAGGGTCATATATTACCATGACATTGGTACCAAGGCACTGAGAAACCTATGTATTATAAAAGCTAACTAAATTTGGAGTCCTGATGGCATAATTTGACCTCTAGGTTACTGAGTAAATTCACTCTGAACAACAGTTCTATCAGTAAACTGTCCTTACAACAGACACCTAAGGGTTCTTCTCAGACCCAATTCCACACTTCACCATAAACTTATGACATTTCTCAAATATTGAAGAAAGCTGAATTAGCTACTTAATAAAAAACAAACCACAGAAAGCTGAATTAACCACTTAATAAAAACAAACCACAACAACAAAAAAAAGCCCCCATCATGTTGTGACAGCACTTCAGTCTTCATTTTTACAACAAACTTTTCCAACTGCATTACTAAAAGAGTAAGAAAGAGAGCTTGTACACTTAAATGTTTGTAGCATTAATGACTGGTAAGCTTTCCTAAAATCAGTTAAAATAGCTAGCAGAAGATTATATTTCTGCATGGATATGCAGCATACAGTTAATGCAACAGGTTATTCAACACCTAAGCTTCTTCACTGCTTCGTTATGGAAAAAACCTACTTCACATTTAGGCTACATTCAAAGAGGCTCTATCGCTAAATTTGATGTAAACTCTATTGTTAGCTACAACTTCTGATAATTATTGAGGCAAATCACTGAAAAATTGCAGGCACAGCCAGCACTAAAATTTTTACTGCCACAAAGGACCCTGCATAGAAAGATTGCCTGTAAACACTCAGTGTAGCCATTGTTACCACCAATATTGGCCAGAGGTCCACTACAGGCACTTGGGACTCCAAAGGGATACTGTGCTTCGCTCGCTTCATGACAGATGAGAATTAGGCTGTCTGGTGTCTGCAAGTGTGTACAGACACATACTAAACCCTTCAGATAAAGCAGGTATATGAGCACCTAAAAATTACAGAAAAGCATTCGAGAACGAATCACATCATCAAGAACCTGTTGTGCATGACTAAGGCAGGTTCACTAATTGACCACAAACTTGGAAACTATTCACTGCATCCAGCTCTGCAATTAGACAGAAGATGAACTCTTCTTCATAAATTTTAATGCTGCTGTATGAACATAACATAAAATTCTTTAGCAATAACAAGATTTGGTGTACAGTCCTAGCAGTTGTTATCCCAAGCAACTGGAATACCTTTCAGTCTTTTTTTTTTTTTT
>VWZN01013899.1:213900-224347 GCA_013396955.1 Regulus satrapa
AAACACTTGGTGTAGCCACTGTTGCCACACCTCTACTCCCAATATTGGCCGGAGGTCCACTACAGGCACTTGGGACTCCAAATGGATACTGTGCTTCGCTCGCTTCATGACAGATGAGAATTAGGCTGTCTGACGTCTGCAAGTGTATACAGACACATACTAAAACCTTCAGATAAAGCATGTGTATGAGCACCTAAAAATGACAGAAAAATGACATTCGAGAACGAATAACATCATCAAGAAACTCAGTTGTGCATGACTAAGGCAGGTTCACTAATTGACCACAAACTTGGAAACTATTCACTGCATCCAGCTCTGCAATTAGACAGAAGATGAACTCTTCTTCATAAATTTTAATGCTGCTGTATGAACATAACATAAAATTCTTTAGCAATAACAAGATTTGGTGTACAGTCCTAGCAGTTGTTATCCCAAGCAACTGGAATACCTTTCAGTCTTTTTTTTTTTTTTCATGTTTCCCTGAACCAGCTTGATGCTCTCAGCTAGAAGCCCGTTGAACTACGTTATTTAGCTTTCACCCCAAAAAGCCTGCTAATGGAAAGGTAGAGGAATCAGGTCCTTGCAGAAACAATATCAGAATACCATGAACCCAGAAGGCTCAACAACACAAACACTGAGTACCAGCTAGGGGAGTTTCCCTCTTTAAGAACCATACTGTGCAAGATTTGCAGGGTTAGACCACCATCTACATAATTCTGAGCAATCTCTGTCTAGACAAAAAAAAAAAGGCTGGTTCACTACTCCCAAGTTATATCCACAAAACAAACCTGAACATCATCATAATTTATATAAGTAGACATTACGGGACAAACAATCTATACTCCTTGAGCTACTAACTCCATCAATAGCACTAGGGAGCTTTTACACTGTATAAATTCCAGCCATAAATCTTATAAAATGAGCAGAAATTCAAGCATAATGATTAGGCTCTGACCAGCAGAGAGCAGTTTGGCAAATACATTTCAATGAGTACTATGTACTTTAAGTTTGGCTGGGAGTTTTGTAGGGTTGGTATTTCGTACTTTTTATATTAAGTTTAGAAGAGAACTTTAATGAACTTAGTTATCCATGTCATTTTACCCTTTTCTGATATATAACTTCCACAACATTCAAGAAGAGACTGTTTCTGAGACACTGGAGTCTTGCTGAAATGATGCAACCCAACCCTCACAGGGAAAAAAACCAAACTGAACAGAAAAGAGCATGAGATGATTCTCCACATTTACCCACTCCTCTAAAATAAGTCTCACATTTGCCTAACTCCTGTGCAAATATTCCATGCATTCTTCACTTTACTCTAATGATCAAATTAGAACAAGAATGCCAGAGAATAATTTAAGCCAGGTAACATGATCTATTCCTGCTTTCCACACCTTGAGCCTTAATACAAATAACTGTTCACACCTGAACCTTCCTCTTTAACCAATTAATTAAGGAATAAAACCAAAATTTTCCATGTCAGGACAGAAGTCTCAAAATATTATTACTCTTATGACTGTGCTACCAGTTAACAACTGGAGACTACTTCGAGGGAAGGATGCTACTTGCACCAAAGTGCTCAAACGAAGAACAGAATAATCATTTTCAGTGGACTTATCATAGCCAAATATCAAGAAAAAATATTATCCTAAATTTTAAAATTAAAAAAAAACCCAAAAAATATTTTTGCACAGTCATACAAACATCTTATGATTATCAACCATCTGTTGAACTTTACAATTTCCTGAAAATATATCACACAATCCACAAAAAGAAAGACTTCTTTCAGGGATGCAGTTTGTCACAGTCTCTCAGACAATACTTTAAAGACATCATGTTTGTTTTCCCAATAGTTCCCTGGTTTCCATACAGCAAGAGGAAAAGACAAGCACAGAGATAAGAAACATGTCTGTAAAAAGCAGATGTCTATGGTACATACATTTACTGCTGTATCTATCAACTCTATCAACAAACTACTTATGTTTGGGCTTGGAAGTGATGCATTTTTTTTTTGTCTTGCACAATCTATACATAGGAAAAGAGAATCCTAGAGGTAAAAATACCATTAAAATTGCACAATATAAAAAATATTTTTCATATTTTTATGTACTAACCGTTAATGCAATATGAACCTAGAGTTTCTTCTTAGTTGGGAAAAAACAGGATACAGTACTCACTAATGAAACAACACTTCTTGTATGTTTATGAATCAAAGGAAGTCAAGAGATAAAAAACAAAACATTGATGCCTTTTAAATGGCAAAAAGACGAAGTTAGAGAGCTTATGCCTATAGCCCAAGCACATTAGAAAGACACTATTTTTGTTGGTTTTAAACAAAGACAGGAATTTTAACTCAAACTACTTTTTCATTCAACCTCCTGTAAAGGAACTGCTACTTGACAGTTGACAGGGAACAATGACTGCTGACACCAGCAGGCTGCACTCATTTCAATGAAAACGTTAAAGCCCCCGCTGCAGTTTGCAACTCCCTCCAGTCATTCATTTCAGTTTGCAGACAGGCTCCTTGTCTGTGCAAGGCTGAGGTGCTGCTGTCACAGCATCCCCTGCAGCGTGCCACGGCTGCACCCCCTGCGCGCTCTGCCGCGCTCCAGCCACGCCGCATCCTGCTCCGCAGCCGAGCCCACTGCCTACCCTGTCCCAGCAAACTGAAGCCTTCCTCTTACCTCCACCTCCTTGCTCTTCTCTTTGTTTGTTCCCATTGAACTTCTCCCATTGCTGGCAGTCTCCCGCGCTGGAACTACAGAAATCTGCTGGAGTGGCATTTTTTACAGAGCTGCAGGTTGCCAGTACCTGTTTGGATGCCTTATATCTTCACTCCCCCCGAGTAGCCCACCTGTATAATTGTTCATATCCTCTCTTTGCCAAGCTCAGCTCTAAATAAAAAGGGGAAAATATTATTTGAGAAACGGTATATCCAGGGTCTTCCATCAAAAGAAAAAAAAAAAAAATCAACAAAGCGGAGCAAATTGGAAACACAAGCGAGACAGCAAACAAAGAAGTAAGGCACAACAATCCAGGGAGTTTCACATGCTCAGAGTGATGAGTTGCTGCAAGTCCGTGTCCCTGGAGCACCCCGCCATACCACTATCCCCCAAGAGCACTGTGGGAGACAATTCAATTTCTGTGTTACCTAATAACTGTCATGGAAACCAAGGAAACCCAGGTCTCACAGGCCCTTATTAGCAATCGCTTCCCGCTATCGGCACCGGCTCCCACATTTGCAGCGGCTGCCACTTCTGCTTTTGTTTCCCATCCGATTCCACGGGAGTCCAGCCCGCACCCCCAGACACTGCCTCTCGCTAGGTACAGCGGCAGAAGGCTGAAAAGCTTAGTGTCCTATTTTGGAGCCAAAATCTCCTCCTTTAAAAGCACAGGATGGCTTGCTGTGTCCTTCATGCGTCTACAATAATCTGCTTAGGTCAAAGGATCTGCCTGGAAGTGAGGAGCAGCGGTGAGCAAGCGAGGTGTAAAAAGGAAGACAAGGCTGGGAGGGATTGCCAGTGTGCCTTTCTGATAGTAAAACGTTAACCCTTTGCTGTGCTCGTCCTTTTTTATCCCCTCCAGAAGCCAGCTCAGCAGGATGAGCCAGAGGCAGACACACACGTGCCTTTACAGTAGTCACACGCACTCTGAGAATGTCACTTATGTGAGCTTCTCCCTCCCAACAGCCTCAGTGCTCTCAGCTCCCGTGGAGCAAAAACACTCAGGAAAACTGCTTCAGCATTTCCTCTCCCCTTAAAATGCAAAACAATAGAACAAAGTCACAGGTGGTGTATTACAAAAATGGATACGAAGGAAGGAAAATCCTATTATTTATACTTCTCAAAAAAACTTCTTATTCTTGCTAAGTATCAGGAACACCAGCAAAACTGATTTTGATTACAAATAGTAAACAAATTATTAGATCAGAAGTCAAATTCTTAGCTGCATAAATTATTCTGTATAAATAATGCAGGAATGAAAGAAAAAAATAACCCAACACACACCAAGCACCTGTAGCAATGTTTTAATAATATTTTAATATGCTGTCAATTAAAGAAAAGAAAAATTACCCAAGCCCTGAAATACATCATCTTTACTTCCAGCTGCACAGAGTGACACTTAGAATTCTGACAAGAAGTAATAGCATTATAAACAGCCTGGATTCTCTTACAAAGCCAGTGGGGAGGATTTAAAATACTGTTGATTCACTACTCCACTACTTTAGTTACTATTTCTCAGTCTGAGTTAATAGAGTTTACAAGAGACTAGCCTAAGATAAAATTGAGATATGGTTGAGACTGCCATCCTGGTTTTACATCACTGATTTAAACTACGGTATAATGACCAGCAGTAATAGAAGAGTTTATAAATGCTTTAAGAAAGAAACATAAATCTGTGCTAGGAGTTTAGAGAGGATGCAAGACACATGTACATGTGCACATTTTTATATTTATATATTTATAACACATGTTCTACATATCCATAGTCATAGAACAGAGCTATAAAAAAATAAAATTAATTCTATTGCCACAGTTCCTTTTACACATTTTTATTTATATTTTACATGCTAATTCCATTTTTAGTTTCCAATATTCCAAAATCTATTTGAATGTAAGTTTAAGTAACTTCCAATGTACACAGGGAGACTTTCTTGAATTTTGAATATAAATTAAGGAAAAAATACAACCTCCAGCTCTACCACAACATTGGTAAATCAAAACTTTATTCCAGAAATAGTTGAAGACAAGAAATGTCATATAGCAGGCTGGTAAAGTTTAACTGCTAACCTTAAACTTGGTTATAACGTAAAGGAAATTCCTTTTTAGTTCAATAGAATGTTTTAAAGCTACAAAAAAAGCTCTTTTCCTTCCTCAGAGGCACAACCAGATTAAGAATTCCTAAACCTGACTCTGCTTTGTCATGATAATCACTCACCTCTTTGATAAAAATATTGATAGAAAAGTAGAGGGTTTGTGGTATTAAAATGGAAACTTCCTGTAAATGTGCTTTCATGTCTAGTTAAGCTTTAAAAAGACAACCTGCCTTTTGATACTGTGCCAATAATTCTGCATTCGAAATCATATGAACTTGAGATTTATGTCAGAGATTTCTGGGTTAGCCAGTAATCTCCTTAATCCCATCTATGTCTGTTTTAGCTAGAATAAAGACCTTACAGGGTGTGATGTGCTTAGTTCTTTTTAACATGATGCGTGGCCCCCTTTTTTTCCCCACAGTGAATCTATAACATTAATATGTATATAACAAAACACCCCAGTCCCAAACAAGGGCTTTATTTTAACGTTAGGTAGGTCTACGCTCACATTCTGCTTACCTACTTCACTAATGACATTTCTTCACCATGTGGAGACTTCAAATTAATGAGCAATTGCCTTCCCTGTGCATATGCTGAGTATGGCTCTTCTCAGCCCAAGTGCTAAAACAAGTGGCAGAACGACCAAGCCTCATGCTGCTATACCTAGAAATACAGAGACCACCACTGCTCCACACTAAGGAAGCTGTGAAAAAATACAGGACATTGTAAAAGTCAGTGGCAGAGGTGTGGTTGGGATAATTTTTCACTACAATTAAGTTTATTTTTCCATCTCTGTTTTTTCAAGTTTGCTGTGATGAAACTACAAAACTTTTGCATAGGTGTTAGTGCACCTGTGCTCTCAGAACACCAAAGCACATCTTAAAGAAATGACAAAACTGATTTCAATTTACACTGTTGTTTTAGATCTCAGCGTCCCAAAGTTGCAAACAAAGGGGTTTTTTTTTTATATTCACACTCAACCCTCCTTGGTAGAAAATGTATCTACTTCTACTCATCCTCCACGGTGAACTGGCCACAGTGTCCTATTTAAAGAATGCTAATTCTGGCAAACGAACCATCCAAAGAGTCGTAATTTCAGAGCCATGCCTCACCTGAAGGACAGTGTGACAGCTGCTCAGTGAAGTATGAAGCTGCTGTGCAAAGCAGCAGGTTTCAATTTCAGGAGGATAACAATAACAAAAGAGAACTGGTCACCTGGAGCAGGTGAAAATGACATTGGCAGAGAAAAGGAGAATGTGTTGGGTGTGCATTAGTAATCTATTTACATTAATATAATTCATAGTTATTGAAGCAAGTAACTACAGAAAAGAGAACTATCACCCCTCCCTCCTCTTGCTTATTGCTGGAAACCCTACTAATCTGAACTCAAATAACCCAAGGAATCCAACTTTCTTTTCAGCCACCCAACACATTCCCCCCTGGTACACACTTTAGGAAGAGTACCAGTGGAATCCTGGTGACCATGAAGGAAACTAAGACAAAAGAGATAATTTCCCGATGTCTCACAATGTAGATGTGCTCCCTAGTGTGGACTACCCTGTGTCTCTGCTCTCACCTGCAACACATGATATCTTTTCATCCATTTCCCTCCATACAGGCTCCGAGGGTCTGGTGCCCTCTCTCACACTCAGGACACACATATTCCCTGCACAAAACACCCCTAGAGGCACCTCCATAAGAATCTGACAGCAAAAGTAGATCAGATTTATAACATTACATACACACACACTATGTTTTTAGTTTAATTCAGTAAGTTGCACACTATTTTCTCAGCATTCCCATTTACAGGAGATTACTGCTTTGAACTATGAAGACAATCTGATCAGCTGTGGTACAACTATGGTGATGCAAGTGCCAATGAGAGAATGAAAGACAGCAATACAATTCTTTTGTAACACAACTGCAAGGAAAGGTACTAGTGTACTGGCAGTTCACTGGCAGCTTATTACAATAGCTGTGCTTATATATAATAGCTCTGCCATCACTTACAGAAAAATTCATATGAGACTCTTGAATTGGAAAAAACATAATAAGTTTACCTGCATAAATAGTACTATCAGAAACAGGTAATTCTAGCTCTTTTTTACTCACATAAAATCATCTTTAGATAAGATGTACTCCAGCTTTTTTATGATCTTTCAGACAAAAGCTGTATTGAAGCTAAAAAAAAAGTCATTGTGGACATAAAATGCTTACAAGTGGGTTGTTTGGACTCCACATTATTTGTCAAAAAGACACATTGGCTATGAATACAGAATATATGAAAGTCCTGAGATTTAGGAATGACTTTCACTTGCCTCAAAAATTAAACAGAAGAGTTACATACACTGTACATACTATGCTCCCCTTACTACCTAACAGGGTAGGTAACCTTCTCTTCTTCTTCTCTTGTAATCACAATTTAGGTACAGAGACAAAAGTCTGAGCTCTGCAGCAGCTGTGGAAGCAGGCAGATACTGGTGCTAGGTAATGATCAACTGGGGTGAGCACAGTCACTCGATCCAGCAGAAGCTCCTACAATCTAAATTAAAAGTCCAACGAGCAGTAGTCTAATGCAGACTAAACAGGACTATTGTAAACCACTCCCTTGGACTTTCACAGCATCCTGAGGCTGGCACTAGAACCAAATGTCAGATAAAGGAAAAATTCCTTCAGATTTTCTCCCAAGCCTTAAGTCTACAGGGGCACAAAGTCAGTCATAGAATTAGGGTAAATGTGAAAGATATCTTTAGCCAAACACAAATATTCCAAAGCACCAGATTCCAGATGGGAATGGGAAAACTTGTTGTTCTCTGCTATGTGAATATGTCCTAAATACTGTTCTGCACTGTGGGCTGGATCCAAATGGAGGAGCATCAGTAATGCAAGTTTTCAGCAGAACTCTCGCTCAAGTGAATCCTTAGCAGAAGCAAAACTATAAAGTTATTTTTAAAACTTGAAAAGAATTTGCATTCTTCCCCAAGAAGAATGAATGGCTGTGAGTTATCATATTAGAAGATCCTTTATAAATGCCATATGAAGTTGGTATAGACTTGAATGCAGCCATCAAGTTACTAGGTCCTCAGGGAGGTTTTGGCAGCTTTTTTTTTCTTGCCTCCTTCAGCTTTGCAATTGACTGAACTGCTGAGAAGTACCACGTAATGGAATATGGTGCATTATAGCAATAGAGGTGTATTAAAGGCTTTAAGGAAGCAATCAACTGAAATGTCAAACTAATGTCTTTGGATATTTTTCTACATTGCCATTCACAGGATATTGTACATTATTACACATCATTTCATCAACAGTATTACTAAGCACAGGTAATCTTCCCCTCCACTGAGAGACTAACAGAAGTCAGTGCAAACAAAGAGGAATCTATTTGCCACATGTATATTCTGTGCAGATATATTACCTAAGTAGAACATCTTAGAGCATTTTTGGAATGTCTAAAAATCCAAGGTCACAGAATGGTACAAGTCAAAAAGCAAGTTAAAAAATCAGAAAGTAATAGCTGAGACTGAATTAAAATATGACTGGTACCTCAAACAAAAGTTTATCTAGCCAAAACTCAGATTGATGAAAGTGAGATATGAAAAGACAGAACGGTAATAAGTCAGATAAAATGCTGCCCCCAGCTATTAAAACCAATTATCTTCACTATCTGCCAGCAAAGAGAATTAAAACCAACTGATTTTCACTGCCAAACATAAAGACCTTCCCAGATGCCTCTAGTGCAGTGTTTGCACTAAGTTTATTTAAATTAAACCAATCATACTATTCCCTCATCGCACTACAGTGTCCCCATGAAATAGGGAACAAGGGAAGACTTGTAAAGTTCCAAAAACTGCCAGTAACTTGGACAGCTCATCTGGAACTTAGAATGTTTGTTTAAATGTAAGTAAAACTTACAAAAATGAACAGAAAAAGTAAATTGCCAACTTTTACGGAGAACAGGCAGACTACGTACTTAATGAATTTACACTAAAAAAGAACTGAAATTATGCTGCTGAAGTGTCCACTGAAGAAATTATTTGAACTCCAGTGACACTTAGCTACTCACTACACAGATGGGACTCCTACTACGTTCATTCCAATTTGCAACAGCCAACTTGTGTCTATGCCCACAATACTAAGAGGTCCAATGACCTCTGTAGTTCAGGCGTGAGGAACATCTACCTTCACAATGAACTCTCAAGCTTACAAATGTTGCTGACCTTCAGCAATGTAAAGGCAGTATCATTTCATAACAATATATATATGCATTTTTATATTTATAATGTATAAAATTATGTTCTTGCACTTGTAGTAGTGGAAGTAATCTGCATGCCGTGCTGCCTACTCATTTCCACCAGCACACAAAATTTTAATGGTGTTGTCCCTGTGCCTCTTCAGAGAAAAAGATAAATAAAGAAATTGCCACACAAAGTATTATTTCCCACTTCTAAATGGCAAACATGAAAAAGGTATTCAAACAGCTTTCTAACGAAGTGATTGACAGTCTTTATGACAGAAGCATCAGAATTTAGCAAGCAGTGGAATCCACCTGCTTAGTTTTGGGTTAAATCCTGCAAACCTGAATCCATTAATCCTAAAGAGTTTTCCAGTGTTGCTTGGTAAGAATGGACTGAAGTTCTTGGCCAACTTTCAAAGCTGTCAGTCAACACAGGAGGATAGGGGCACAATCCTGGAGGACTTGGACAATCTTCTAGATGACAGCATGAGAAACAGGATGAATTTCAATAGTACAAGGAACCCAGTTATGGCACTGCTAGAACAGGAAAAACAAAATGGGCATCAGCCAGGAGGACAGACTGATGTAAGGATCAGTCTGGATCAGCATATTCCTTTATGAAAGGATGACTGGAAGATGCTAGTTATCATCAGCTGCAAAAATGTAAACACAGTCCCAAGGTGTACCATTTAAGTTATTTCCAATTTTTATTAGTCCTGAACAAAGTACACCAGAAATTTCCTCAAATACTAGATTTTTACTTTTTTTTTCTCATAGTCTGACCACCAACATCAAAGAGATTCCAAACTTAAACACAGTAGGAAACTGTTTAAAAAACCTGCATAAAAGAAAATTATTTGCTAACTCACCTGCTTCTCTTACTAGCCACATATAATTATACCAGAAGACCAAGATTTTTTATGCAGATATTCAGGTACACAATATCATGCTATAAACTGGGTTATTTGATGAAGAAAAAAGATGAAAAAATTGTGATCAAAAAATAGCAGGTCCATTTGTGTGAATATTGAAAGTCTACATATTTCAATTTGGAGATTTCCCATGCTTGCTAGGCATTATTTGTTTTGTGAATCTCAGCTGCTATAACGCTTAAGGAACGTGAAAAAATAAGACATAATTTAAACATACAAATGAATATTCATTCAAACCACTTTTTAAAAAGATATTTCTTCTCAATTTCCTACAGGTGTCTATTGTTGATTATACTCCATTTTTCCCTTTATTTCACATGGCTATCTGACCACCTTTTAGCACTGCTATTTCCCTCATAATCTCATCTGCTGTGACCCCATTCTCCTTCTCCATGCATGGACTTGTGGATGTCAGGTCCTCACCACTAGGTGTTCTCTAACCCAATCCTCCTTAAGTAAGGGAAA
>VWZN01013899.1:224374-242423 GCA_013396955.1 Regulus satrapa
AGGAAAAAAAAAAAAAAAAATCTTTCTTCCTCATCCTGGCTTCCTGAGTCAGAGATTCCTGAGGACTGCTCTTGCCAGTGCAGACCTATGGAAAGATGGCACTCTGTAACTCAGCCTACTCTGCAACCAGGGCAACCCCCTCCATTTACTAACAGGCCCACAATACCCTTATTTTTTCCTTTTGTTATTGATGCATTTGAAGAAGCTTTTTTTACTTTCCCTGACATCCTTCGCCAGATTTAATTTCAGATGGGCCTTGACCTTCCTTGTCTCACTTCTACTTCGACAACCTCTCTATATTCATTCCAGTGGCCTGACCTTGCTTCCATCACCTGTGTGTTCCCTGCTTAGGCTTGAGCAGTGACAGGAGTTATCTGTGCCCACAGATCTCTTGCCACCTATGCTTGATTTCTTGCTCATTGGGATGCATCATTCTTGAGCCTAGGTGAAGCAATCCTTGAATATCAACCAGCTCTGTTGGACTCCTCCTCCCTGCAGGGTTCCCACAATGTTCTTCCAAGAATATCCCTTAAGAGGCTAAAATTTGCTCTCCTGAAGTCCATTTTTGTAATCTCACTTGCTACCCTACTTCCTCCTTGCTGATACCAAACTCCACAATTTCATGGTCGAGGTCCAAGAATTTTGATTTAATATCCAAATAATTCCTAAGTTTAAGAATAATCACTATTGCAAGTGGGTGCCACTGTTAAATTACTGCCGTCCACCTATTGTGTGATTGTGACTTATAAGAAAGCAATTAGCTTTTATTTGCTTACTTTGATACCCAGTAGCTCTTTATTTATTTTGCTAACGAACTGAACTTCCAGTGAATTTAAATGCTTTTGTTTCCTTCTGTAAGGAAATTATTGATGTTTTTCAATTAAAGTGTAAGCCCAGAAGGAACTGATGCCTGACTGATACCTGGGGTCAGCAGCCTTGTTTGCCTCAGCAAACACTCAAGAGGAACAGAACCACAATGCAAATGAGCCACCAGAGGGAGCTCATCCAGACTGCTGAGTACAATAGAACTGTATTGACAATGGCAAAAGTTAATTAAACATTTTTACACGGGTCACCGGCTGACTTCAAAACAAAGCGCATTCCCTGGCTGAAACTCTACATGTCTGAGAAGCTAATGAAATCAGAAAAAGCTACTTCTTTAACAAACGTGGAATGTATTTCTGATTAAATAAGGATAATTAAGTTTAGAAATCTGTGATCCCGCATTCTTCTAAATAAGCACAAGAATTTTCTTCATTCCTCTTTATTTTCTCCACATAACAACAATTTCCAAGTCTTGTTAAACTACAAGACAAAAATGGGATTAACTCTGTAATTTAATCTTGAAATTTTGAAAGTATACTAAAAGCAGAGTCACATAATTAGTACGAAGATATTAATTTCTAATCAAATACAGTTTGACATTATGATGCTTACCTAATTCTGTAATTAGTTAGTACACTTAGACGGACATTGCCATACTAACTTTGAGTTTATTATCACAATACAGCTTTCTCATTTTAAATTGTAGCTGTTCAAAACACAAATCCTTTGAGCTCCTGTTCTGAAGGATCCAATGGTTACCTTCAAACTTCTGAACATCTTTTGAAAAGCAATACTGAAACAGAACTTATTCAGATTTTTGAGTGTTGCTTATTGATCAAGGAATCAAGGGTCTGGCAGGAGGTTTTTTTGTCTGTTACCCTTCCATGGAGCTTAGCATCTAACAGTGGTAATTCAGCAGGGAGGTATGCAGAAGAAAGACAATAAAATTATTTCCTAAAGGAAAAGCACCCTCCAAAATAAACTCCCAGGCTTATCACTGCAACTCTCCTCATATATTTCTGAAGATTATGGGTCTTAAATATTCCTCCCAAATTAACACACCTCTTCCATAGATTTAATTAAATATTTCTTTATGATACCCCCATTACCAGCTTTCTAAACATTGCAAGATTAATTTGATCATACTTTTATCTTACCTCTGCCTGCATGCTTTGCTTTGGAAGATAAGATTAAATGTAATGTGCTATTTCCTTTATCTCTTCTTTCAGGCTTCAATAAAAAACTGAATTCTCACCAATACCACATAAAAGTAGTACTTTTTGGAGTTAACTCCTGTGCAATGTGAGGACACTATGAAAAGCACTTGTTCTGTAATTACACTCCTACTTAAGCACTGGAGGAAAATCGAGCCTAAGAAGATCCATACCAGTTACAGCTCTTTTAAGTTCTACTAAACACTTCAGAGTGCCCACCTCCTCCACACAGCTATTTCCCCTTTGGTGAGCACGATTTTTCATCATTTGCCCACAGTAATCAAAAACAATCAGGAAAAAAGTTGCCACTGCTCTCCAGAACACATACTGAAGTCATCTTTTCCAGGAATATTTTCAGACACAATTGTTTCTTGTTTCTCTCACCGATAAACTGCATTTTTAAAGGAGTCAGAAGGAGTTATTAAGAGCCTAAATTAACAAAGGAGATTTAACAAAGGAAAAACAGCTAATAAATTCATTTTCAGGACTGAAATAAGATTTACCACTCACCCCCCCTTGCGTTATATTTATTTCTTCACATCACATAGTGATTAGAAGTTTACTTTGTAATGTTGAGTATCTTTGATTACCATTACCTAATCGATTGCCCCACGTTTTTGTAGTGCAACACTCTCTAGGAGTAAACACTAGTAACAGTTCACACAGCATTTATACTCTGCAAAGGAAAACCCAACTCTATAAAGCTCAGCTTTATGAAAGTAAAAGTCTTCATCTCCCGTGCTCCGAGCAGCACAGACACCCCAGATCTGAAAGCTAGGCTTACACTGTAACACCTCCAAGATGTGAAACCCTCCCAGCCATCTGCTCCTGGTATTTAAAATCTACCATTAAACACAGGAGAGAGCCTTGGCGTTAGCATTCCTTGTTTCTTAAGGTCAACAAAGTCTCTCCCTTAAAATGATGCCGCCACTGGGCGAGCATGCAAAGTGAAAATGACAAAAAACAGGAAATTGCTATTTCTATTTGAATTCTAACCAGTTTGGGGGTTTTGTCCCCCTTCAGAAACTTCTTATAAGTGGGAAACTACAAAAAGCCAATTCAAGCCGTATTTCAAGACCATTTACAGCATAAGCTTACAGATGTTTTCTAGATCTTCATTCTTGTTAAACTACACAGTGTGGCAAAAACACAAGAGCAGCATCTGTCTTGAAGCAGAAACTATATGCAGATATCAAACAATAGACACAAATTTCAGTTAATATATAAGGAAGATCTGTTTCTTCAATGTGCAAAAATACTGGCTTTGGTAACTAGGCACATGTATTGGTGACATTTTAAAAGTGCTGAATATACCAGCGGAAAGCTATTTGAAACTGCATAGGGAAATCCAACACATACTTGGAAGCAGGTATTTCTAAATAACAAGGAAAAAACCAGTATAAAATGGCTGAAAAAAATGGTATAAAATGTAAAGCACCAGGGAAAATCAACAAAGGCTTTGGACAATACGACCACTTGGCTACACCATTAATAGGCACATTAGAAAAAATGCTATTTGAAAACTAAAAAAGAAAAGAACAAAAATGCCTCAAAAACAATAAAATCAGCTTTTCTTCTAATAATATTTTAAAACTCTGAACCCAAAGATCTTCTACTCCGGGTGCAACTTATTTAGTCACTAAAACTGGGATTAGGCTTTGGATTTTCTGAAGAGTCTAAATAAAAGCCTTTTGCTGCTAAATTTCAAATGTGATTTGACAACAAATTCCTTAGAAAATCCACCATGATAATTTAAAAAATTTTCCTTTTCACTCTAATAATGAATTTAATCTACACTCAATATTTTTTAAAAATTTTCTTTATTTGTCCTTTGTCTTCTTTGAAGAGAATTAAGTGAAATTTGAATCTTACCAGAAAAAAAGACACACTAGATATCAAACATGCTTCATGACACTAATGAAGTAGTTCAGGTCAAAATAGGAGAAATCTAGAAGAAAATATTCCTGAAGGAGAAAAGGAGTATTTTCTGAAGTCAGCAAAATCCCCACTTCAGACAAACATTTTTTAGGGGAAAATTTTTTAAATTCCTTTAGGAAAGTTTGCAAAGATAACATTTCCATGTTTCCCAGAAGGACGAGTCTCAAAGCACCTCGAACAAAGTCTGCACCTTAGAATATTCACAAAAACTACTGAGGCACATCTTATTCTGTTACCACTTTTTTCTAACACCATCCATTAATAAACACTTTGTAAATACTATTATTGTAAGAATCATTTACCTTATAATAACATTCTATCTCATAAGTAGATTGTAGGATTTCCTCCAACTTGGCTCTTGCTCCCTCCCTCCAATATTTTTCAGCTGCCTGACAAGGTATTTTATCACCTAAATCTCATCCCACTGGACTTCCCCAGCGTAAATAGTAAACTTAAACCAACTTAATCGAAAACCCAGAGCTTTCTTATCTCACTGAAATTCTCATTTCAGATAGAAAATGCAGTTTAAAAATGACCCCTTGCTAGATGATTTTCCCTCGTTGGCAGTAAGGAAAACTGCAGTAAGTGACACAAGGCAGAATAAGACCTATAATAACAATACCGTAACATGCATTTACCAGAAAGACTAAAAGCTGGTGTCTGTAAGACACAAAGCAATGGATGAAGCAGCTTTGTTCTCCCCTATTACTCAGCTAAGAATGAAATACTTATCACAGCTCTGAGCTGCTGCAGTCCCACTAGCTTAAAAAAGCTACAAGATTGTGTCAACTAAGCCACAGCTATTAGTGGCACTGGGTCAAGATTTTCATTGCATTTGTGACGCAAAGACAAAATTTCCCCTTACTGCTGCACACTGTGCAGCCCACCCTGGCTCCAATTAATAGCAGGTACAAATCTGTTTTTAGCTCGAGTGCCCTGCAGTTGCAATTTTTGGAACTGTTTGCTTCAGAAAAGCATTGAAATCTCCCACTGCTGCCTGAGCACGAGTCCCTGGTAGCACATGAGTAACAAAAAGCTGAGAGCTGCCCTTCTCTGAATGGCATAGCCCGGTTTACCCGATGCAGAAGATGACTATGAGCATGACGCACGTAGGAGCATCTGCCTTCTGTGCTTCTGCTCAGCTGGGGGGGCAATTTCTTCATTTAAACACCACTATCATTATTATTATTATTATTATTATTAACAAATACTTCATTACAAGTTACAACTTTCCTTGCAAGCTTCTTGAAATGCAATTTAGTTTCAGCCAGAAAGCAGGGGATAAAGGGTGCAAGAACTAAGCTATATTTAAAAAAAAAAAAAAAAGCTACTACTGTAAAAGTCTATTTTCAACCCTCATGTTCTTTGTATATTTAGATGTTAGGCACTCCTACAGGAAATAAATATTTCTTTATACATGTGCCACGTCTAGAAAATTAGAAACCCAGTCTTGATAAATTAGAACTTTTAGGCTATATTAATATAAAATTGCATTTATTAAAAGCAACAAAAAGGATAAAAATTCTCTAATTTCAAAGAGTCATTGCAACCCTTCCCACTTCACACTTCTTGCAATAATAACAGTACTCAACTTATGTCTGTAAATACCACCTTTTCTTCCATTCAGGGATCACAATTCTGAAAACAACTAAGCATGGGTATTGGGGTACTTTTCTTGCAACAAAGAAGACCATTGATATGACTTATTCTAACCTGAAGTAAACAGATATATGTGCTTATATAGGTGCAGCCTAACAGGATCACATTAAAACACTGTATAACCAACACTAAAAAGTAGGGGAAAAACCCCAAAACAAACCCAAAACTGCTACTGTACTGGCTCTCCACTTGTTTTGTGGATATTTTCACCAGTTTCACAGAAAGAAGTGCTGCAAGGTCGTAAACATTCACTGTGACATTCCTACCCCATTAGATTTACTTGAACAGTATGAAATCTACAAAAATTCCACCTGCAGAAACATTGATAAAAAGGACAGATCATCCAGCTGGAAGAGATGAATGATGAAGAACAAAACTGAATAAAGTAATGAAAGATGCACAGAAGTAGGTCAGTTACAGGAAGCAAGAACCTATTAAATGAAATTGTAGGGAATCAATTTCATAAATTGTAAAAGGCTGGCATTCTCACAGTATAAAATCAGACTAAATAATTCAGTTACAGGTTGCAGTTAAAGTCATACTTACATTAATAATCAGAACATGTTTAGACACTTTGTTAGTACACTTGTTTATAGCATATATTAGCAAAATCCAACTTTAGGTCTCAGATGAGACCTAACTAGTAAGGTACATTTGAATTGTTATTGGTTAAGAATACATCTCTTCAGATCAGTTCACATCTGCCTGCTTCAAACTGTTCAACATGCCATCATTCCACCAATAATAATACAGCATAGCTGTACTTAAATACATTTCTCAAATACAGAATTCTTATTCATGGTGACATTTCGAAAATTTATTTATTTGTTCTAACAAAAACAATGCAATTCAGAGAAATCTTCCAGGAAAAAAAAAATTAAAATGGATAGCTTCTTTTTATATCTTTCTGTCTCATAATTCTCCTTATGCATAGGTCTTCTCTACTTTGTATATTTAGCTCCATTAAAATACAGTATAATTTACTTAGGGGGAAAAAACCAAAACCCAAACTCGTAATTTAAAATAAAAGACACTCAATCTCTCCCAAAACAAAAAAAATCTCAGTCTACGGTGAGAAAAGAATTGCTGTCATTTTGCTTTCTCAAGAACTGAAGGAAAACACCAGGAGACACTCCTGATGAGATCACCTAGGAAACGGTGGCTGTAAGGGTCACTCCAGGATCTTCCTGCCCCTGTCAATTGAGCCAAACTGAGTCATTATAGATAATTAACCTAATTCTTTAACATGCACACTGCTCCCACCCCTTGAACAGATCTTTTCAGTATGAAAGCCAAGCTTATTTCAAGATGGAAGTTGTTGCAATCCTGTTTCTTTGACGGATATAAACTGGGGAAATAGTGGATTTATTCAATCTAACCCTTAGCCACATCCAAGTCTGTACAGTCTACCCCTCAAAGCAACAACTTTCCTCTACAAAGCCAGATGCTTGGAGAAATTCCATGTTCTAAAATTAACAGAGAAAATTAGCACTGTCAGTGCTTAACAGCCTCAGGAATTAACTTTATGGACACTTTACATAAACTAAATGAGTTTACATTTTACATAAACTAAATCAGAGGAAGTTTTCACTTTAGCAGAAATTCTTAAATTATTTCTGCAAAACATTCCAGGAGCGGTAACTTCCAAATGAATACAGCATGAATACCTCCATCATTCCTCTCTGACCTATGCAGGTGCCAGATGCCTCAGCAGGAAACCCTTGTGCACAGGAAGAATCACACACCTCCAGTCCAGCCTTTTCTCCAGACACAGAACAAGAAGACCAAGGCATGTTGCAGGGTGTACCTACTAAGAAATTCTAGTTATAACTACAGTTACAACTATGGGTTTAAGCTACTTAAACACAAAAAATGCCACCTCTATCAGGACTGCCTTCCTATCTGTTTGACAGCAATTTCTAATGTCACTCTTTAGGTTGTTTTATGTTAATTAAATAAACCTGCTAACAGTCACAGTCACAAACCAAGAGCTGTACAAAGAGGATATCTTGAAGAGTGAGGAGTACAAAAGCCACATAAAATCTAAAAATACAATCAAGCTATCAGAGATTACTACACAGCCGAAAGCCAATGCTCTCAAAATGCACACATGATTTTTAAGAAGTAGAAAATAAAAACAACCCCAATCTTACAGCTACACAGACCTGAGATTAATGCTAAGCTAGTTAATTGAGGAGCAAAAGCACCTCTTGACATTCTAACTGTTTTCTAGCTAGCAATTTCTTATGATTCATGCAGTGTAGGTTTACCTGAAATAGACTACAATAAGAAACTGCAGTCAAAGTAATTACAGAACTATGAAATTGCCTCTCCCATTCAAGTTTAGAGGCAAGAGCTAACACATTTTTTTTCCATTCACCATTCGCGAATCCTTAGACCACTCTCACATGAATCAGCCCACAAAAACAGCGCTGACCTTGGTTCATTAAATTAATCAATAATTATCCTCTTTAGCTCAGTGGAAGGCACAAGAAGGCCACATTCATGACAGTCCTTCGGACTCTATCAGTAGTCTACAGCAAGAGCAATCCTGCAGAATGACATTTCCTGAGACAATCACCTAAAACCTGCCTTCAGACGAGGGAGACCCAATGCTCAGTGACACATCAACTTGAAGACAGCATGAAGGAAAAAAATGGAAGTTGCTTCTCTACCAGTGTGAGGTTTCTCAGGAGTGTTCTGCTTTCAGCGGGTCAAAAAAAACTCCCCAGAGAGAAGTGTACTTGTGTGGGCACTCTGGAGGTCCAGATGCTCCCTCTGCACCTCTGTGACAACACAATCCTTCCATACTGTAAATTATTGGTACAGGAGTTCAACAAGAGTTGAACCACTTGGCTGCTGGGAAGCTGAAACAAAGTTTTCTGCTTCAAGCCAGATAACACGAGATTTACACATACAACATAACACCTTATCCAAAACTGGTGTATCTGTTAAATGGTTTGAATTAGATCATAAAGAATTTTCTTTGTACTTTTTCTATAATCATGACTCTTGCGCTAAAGCACATTGCTCTTATTTTCACGACAAACAACAATTTGCAAACAGACTCAGCAAATAAACTTTCACTGGCTCTTAATCCTAGGTAACCTTTCCTGTCAATGGACTAACTGGAGTAATATCCAACAAGAGTATCAAGCAGGCGCAGTATGAAATGCAGGCTTCATAACCATGCTCATTCCTTCCCTCCCAAGCTACTTCTGTAGCATGGTCAAGACAGTCACAAGGAACAGATGCAAATTCAGTCTTGAGAGAGGCTGTGAAGCCAAATCTTGTTGCACTATTTGGAAACATATACTGTACCCAAACTGTGCTAAATAAGGGAATCAAAATATTTATAATTTTACTCATACATTCTCTAAACTTACACATAATTAACCAGAGACTGATTAATGATAAAAAATACAGAATTAATGCATATTTTCACAACACTGAAAATAAACTAAGAAGTTTCTTCTACTGAATTTGAAAAACTTTGGACCAATCAAAAATAACAACTTGTTCAGAGGTACTCACTTGCTTCTATCATTCCCTTTCTTCTCTCCCACAGGTTTTTTTAAATTAATTGAAAGAGAATATTTTAGCTTCAGTTCCTGAGAATTCTTTGCAATATTTTTGTCTTTTGTTTGTATCTTTTTTTCTTTTTCATCGGCCCTTTTTCAACTTTAGCACTGCTTATGTCAGGAGCAGCTATCAAACTCTAAATTTTTATGGCATCTCACAGAATTCCCCAGCTTTCCTTATGTTCAGCAGCTAATGAAGGCATGCCTGGGGCCAGTGACTGCTGCACTCCTGTTGACTAGCACCATCTTGGTATCTATTCATGCACTGTGACACTACCTGAGATTTGGGAAGTTCATGCCAAGAGAAAGTATTAACTGAATACTGACTGTAAAGAATAAAATATTTTGGTTTCGTCTCATAGGTGGTCTTTACTGCGTCAACATATTTAACTTAGAGGATACTTTTCCCTGACCACTATTTTCACTGAATATTAGGTACCACATATTTTTTAAAACAAAGACATTTCACAGAGCCTGTCCCCTTATTGCACCTTCAGCAAATCACAGTTAAGATGTCTGATTTTAACAAAGCATGAAATTACACCTCAGCACAGCAAATTAACAAGCAACAACAGGGACAGCTGTTGCATTTCTTGTTGACATCAATATCTATTTATTTTCCTCAATATACCCCTTATTAAAAAAATACATAGTAAGTAATGAAGCAATAACATGAAAGACCTTTGCAGTAATTCTCCACACTTTGCAATTTAGGTTTGTACAAACCTAAGATCAGGAAGATACATATAGGATGCAGAAATGCTACAATTAAAACTTGCATTCCCTTGAATATATTGACAGAAGCTGACATGAAAATATTTGCCAGGTAGCACCTGACATTAAAGTTTCAAGTCTAAGTTCAGTTCAGAAAGACAAAAAGCAGGCATGGGGAGAACAGTGGAAGATTCAATCCCCAGTGATCAGTGAAGCCTTCATTAAAGCTGTGCATGACACACCTTCCAAATTACTGTACTCTTAGGGTGTTAGAATTTTATACAAGAAAAAAGTCTGTGCTAGTGTTCACCAGTTTTCACAGATATTACTTCAATCCTTAATACTGACTGTGGTACTGTGTTTTAGGGTTTTTAACTGAGTTAGTCTTCCCTTTTGCCACAATTGCACTGGACTCTCACCAGGATCTCCAAATAATTGACCCTGCCCTGTACCTGTGAATCAAGAAAAGGTACTCCAATTTTATTTCTTTTTTTCCAGAGGGCATGAGAAGAATAGGAGAAAAAGCTAAGTTCTTAAAGATCCAGAAAGAGAATTATTCAAAGAAAATGAGGAGCACTTGTTGCTGTGCATGAAAAAACATGTCCCCTTTCCTAAACTGGAATAATTTGTTGTGTAAACAGACCATTTCTACTCAGATTTCTGTCAAGGTGAATGGCTGTCAAGGGGCTCTGAGAAACCTGGCCCAGTGGAAGCTATCCCTGCCCATGGCAGGAGAGTTGGAATGAGATGACCTTTATGATCCCTTCCAACCCAAACTATTTAATGATGCTACGATTTGTTAACCAGCTAACATTAATAGAAATAATATATGGAAACTCCTTTGGGAAGAAAAATATAACAATTACAGAACTGATCATAATTAATTGCAACCACAATCTACAAATCTCAGTGAGCTATGTTGTTGCTTGTCTGTGTATCATGACAGCCAGCTTTGCAATTTTGATTAATTAATTCAGGATACTAACAGATACATTAAATGTATAACAGAAAAGATTATAATCAATATAAAAATCAGCAGTATGGAATTCTTTCTAGCAAAATAAGATGGAATATGTAATGGTTAAAAACGTTGGATTTCTGTGTCTTGTAGCAACCTGTACTCATAAAATAATAATAACAATAACAGCATCCTTTTACTCCCTATGTTGTGGTGTTTTTTTGTGTTTATACCAATGTAATGGTTAATTATGTGAATTATAAAATCAATTGCAGTCTACAGCAAGAAATATTATTGGATATTGCCAGCTCTTTAACCAGAATTCAGAATTGTCTATAACTATATAGTAATAGACACTGTTTCAAACACTTTAGACCAGGGGGGGAAAAAAAAGATTTTTCTGCTATTTTGTCCTCAAATGCAGTCACACTACTAAAATTAGCATGTTTGCAGAATTCCAAATAATGCATTAATTGTCTGGGAGGCTGTAAATGTACTTGATTGCTCAGTGTGCAGCACAACACTCAGCGTTTGCATCCTGTCAGGGACTTTTCTCCACGTTCTCACTCACGATCTTTCCAAGTCACTTCGGTATTTTTGTCCCAACTGTTGTCTTACCTTCACTGAATATAAATATCTCTAATGGATACACACCCACCTACACACATACATATACATGTGCTCATAAATAAAATACTAGGATTTCTCAGGAAGATATGAAGAAAATAACAGAGCAATTAATTAAAAGAGAAGATGAAACTGAAATAAATGAGCCCCATTCTAACTCAATATTACCTCTTATCACTTGTGTTCTTTGAAGGCTACTGTTATGATACTGGAAATCCACCTGGACTAGTGCTAAGTAATTAAACCTATCAAATAACACTGAAAATCTGACTAATTCAGTTCTTAAGACAGCATTATCAGAGCAGCACTTTTTCTTCTCTCTTCCTTGACTCATCTTAAAAGTCTCCTTGAATTATCCTGATATAGCCCACCTGGATTCTTAGACAAAACCAAAAGAAATGCTCCAATGTTGGAGCGATTTTAATACACTTAGGATAACACAGGACAATTGCTGAAGTTTGCGCCAGTACTGTGTGAATATTTATATAATAAAGACAATGATATTCAGTTTCTAATTCACAACTCAAAGTGCAGAATTAAGATTTTAACTTCAAACATATTTCCTTGTATTGGTACTTTATGGTTGCCTCAAATTACATCAGCATAGTAAAGAAATACTGAGACACAGAAACAGATTTTGAAGAAAATCAAATAAATATCAGGAGATTTTTGGAACTTCATAAGGAGTTTGAAATATGGAGAGCTAGTGTTTGCAAGTTTTTATTTGGTTGAAGGTAAAATTAAATTACAGATGTTGCCCACCTATAGGCACTGCTGCTACTTTAAAATAGAGAGCTAGAAGACTTTAAAATTCTTAAATTATTACATTTAAAGGATTAAACACCTACTATCAGTTTTGAAACATTTTTCAATAGTGCTTTTCTCCTTATAATTTTCAAGAACTTGCTATCTAGGCGATGCGTAGCTGAACTATGATAATTACATACAAAAGGGAAAAAATTAACATACTGCTGAAATTGTAGCTTGCAAACTCCCAGTCTCCTTCAGGGTATGCTTTTTTGGCATATTTACATATTTTCACATTATATCTTTTGACAGGGACTAAGACCTTCTGTATTCTGTTCTAAGGTCTGCCACCACCCACATGAATCTGACAAAACCAAGCCTAATGGTTTTGGTTCCTTGTGTAAAATGGATGGTTTAATATTTTCCGTGCAATTTTGCTAGGAAAGCAAGTTCATATCTCCCAATTTAAGTATTTTGATGTAGACAATTAGACTCAAGATGAAAGCCACAGTTCAAATTTGTAAGGGGAGTTTATTGTGAGATATATACAAAATTAAATTAGTTCATTTCAGCTTGAAGAAAATCTTTTGCTGAAAGTGACATAATTGTAAAGGGCACTATCATATAATTTAATAACTCTCAATCTCACAGGTGTCTCAGTCACAGCAGGCAAATGCACATGAAATCTTTGCAAAGAGCTTTTAGTGGTAGTTTCACACTCTCATAGAAGTTTGAATAATTTTTACCCTTCACTTTTAAAATAATTTCTGAAAAACAAGTAATTGCAGTTTAGCATGGAGGGGATGCATAATCTGTAATGAAATAGCACAAAAATCTTGCTCATTGGGTTCAAAACCTTAATAGGCTTTAAGGAAAATGTTCGGATTTTTTACTTAGAGGAAAATGTTTGTTTGCTCTTTACTAAAATATAGAATATGAATAATAGCACGTGTTACCACATAATGCACTTGGAAAGGTTTTCTTCACAATTAAGCTGCAAATCAAAATGCCAAAATCAAGTCTTCTTTTCCCACCACAATGTGATATAACTTAATATTTAACAACAGAAAAGAAGAACTTACAGGTAAAGCAATCTTTTAGAAAATTTCTGCTGTGACAGAGCTTCACATGACCTTTCACATTTCCTGGGTTCATTTCCTAGAAGAAATAGAAACAGCACAGGCGTGAAACCAGTTGGAATGTTAAAACAGCATCTATTTCATAGCCTTAAAACAGGTTATGAAGCAAGGCTTGGGAAAACTTTTTAGGCTGATGTCTTCCAAATGGCATAACCTAAAGGAAAAATTGTGGACTTGAAAGGTAATCTTAAATAATTTTTATCAACCCTGTACCAGATACTGATATCCATTAATCTTTCTGTAGACTTTCAGACTGATTTGAGATTACTCTTTGACCTTCCTGAGCACAAGAAAACAGCACATGATTTTCCTTCCATCAGTCCAGTATAAAAAGCCTTTGCATAGCCAGCTAACCCATGCAGCAAATGGCAGGACAACACTCAAAAATAAACAAAGCTTAATAAAACAAAACAAAAACCCCAATTTTTTGTACATATTTGCTCACAAAACAAAGCCCAAGATGCCTAAAATACTTTACTGAAATAGTTACCTCATAAGAACAGCAAATACAAGCTGTGTCCCACAAGGGACTGAAGCCCCCAGAGGAACAGAGCTGCACAGACGCCTTTGGTGGGTGTCTGCAGCAAGAAGCTCCCAGCTGGGGGGAGTGAATCCCACAGCTGCTGCCTGGGGAGGTTTGCAGCCCACTGGAGACTTAGCTCAGGACACTGCAAAAGGCTGCTGTAGGCTATGAGCTCTGCAGATGATGCCAGAGGCAATGAAGAAAGCATCGAGCACTGATCGTGCTGCTGTTTATTGGGGGGGAGGTCAGGTACATGGAGACCCCAAGCAGATTTCTCCCCAGTCCTTCCAGAAAGGCAGAAGGGTGAACAAGGAAGTAGCAGAGCTCATAAGAATTTGTTGTGCAGTTGGCAGGGGCTATGGGGTTTTAGATTTTAAATGATCACAGGATGTTCTACAAGGACAGAAGATGGTTTAGCAGAGATGCTGTCCACATAAGTGGAGAACAACATTTTGCCAACAGCCCGGCCAATCCATTAACGAGAATTCAAACTAGGAATAACAGGAGTAGGAGAGCACGACCAGCAATGAAGAGAGGAAGTAAAGGACTAGGCTGGCAAGCAAAGACTATGGGGCAATGTCAACAGGAGGAAATTCGTAAGCAAAAATCCAAGGTTGTAGGGGTGCCACCCCAACTGTGTACATGTACACAGGGAAATGCCTACCACGGAGAATTGTGGCAAAGGTATTCTATATTTTCTGCATGCTTTTGTGCCTCTTCCAACAGCCTATTTGCTAATGCACACAGCAGAACAAACGGGATGAATTAAGAGGCCTATATGCAGCTGGAAAATTTCAACTTCACTGGGATCATAGACATGGGTAGAGAGCTCATGTAGATGTAACAGCAAAAGTTTCTACTGCTGCTGTGCATCATAAGGAAGGCTATGGAAAATGGTCACAAGATATGAATTAAAAGGTATTTCCTGATAGAAACCTGTCACAAAAGATACAAAGATAGCCCATAAACAGAATGCCCTCTTCATGACAGTCTTCACTGATAAAACCATCCCTCAGCTCTGCTGGGTCCCTGAAAACCACAGGAAAGCCTGGAGCAAGGGAGATTTTCTCTCAGTGGAGGAGGGTCAGGTTAGGAAGCATTTAAACAAACTGGACACAGATCCATGGGCCATAATAGGATGAACCACACATATTGAGGGTTGGCTGATGTCATTGTGAGAGTGCTCAACCACTGAAAGATCAAAAAGGATAGCAGAGAGCAAGGTTAGGGGAGGAAATTCTGAGGACTGGAAGAGAATAAATATCACCTTTACTTCCAAGAAATTCAGCCCCAGCCTCACCTCAACTCTCTGGAAAGGAATGGAGAAAATAAACTTTAAAGCCATGGCCAAACAGAGGAGGGATAAGAACATATTTGGACATGGTAAGCATGAATACATGGAGGGGAAATTGTTCCTGACCAATCTGATAGCCTTTCACAATGAGCAGGCTGACCCAGTGGACAAGGACAGAACACTGAACATTGCTTATCTTGCCTTAAATAATTTTTCTGTCACAACCCTGCATTGTCTTATTCCTGACAAACTGATAAAAAAGATGAATGGACAGCAAGGCAAACAGAAAACTGACTGAACTGCTGGCCAAAAAATGTTGTAGACCAGCAGCACCAAGTCTACCACAGGCCAGTCATCAAAGGCACACATCAGGTGTCAATACAAAACCAATACTGCTCAGAAACTCATCAGTAACTTGCAAGTTGAGATAGAACACACAGATACTACAAAACTAAGAGCAGCTGACACATCAGAGGGTTTTCCTGCCACTCATAAAAACCTTGACTGGCTGAGAAATGAGCCAACAGTAACCTCATGAAGTGTAGCACAGGGAAAAAGTGAAGTGCTGCACTTGGCAGGAATAGTCCCGTGCATGTTGGCAGAAAAGGACCCAACTCTTGTCCTTTATCAAGTGAAAGGACAAGAGGCAACAAGCAGAAATTAAACACAAGATATCCCATTTAAACATAATGATTTTATTTTTTTTCCATGAGGGTAGTCAACCAATGGCACAGGTGGCCCAAGATGCATCTCCATCCTTACAGGTATTCAAAATCCCACTGGGAATAGTCCTGGGCAATGTGTGCTAGGTTACCCTGTGACCCTGCTCTGATCAAGGGGCTAGCCAGTCTCCAGAGCTCCCTTCTAACCACAACAATTCTATGATTCTGAAAAGTGTTTTATTTAACTGGTCTCTGCTTGAAATAAATTGAAAATATATTAATAAGTCATCCATTAATACTCTTCTCCACAATACAAGTGGAAAAAAAAGTACAATTAACTTTATTTTGCTTTAGCTAGTGTAATAGGCTTAAAAAGGTTACAGCTGAAAGCTAGAAACACACAGTAACTTTGACCCTAATGAATGTCAATGTGTCTTTTAGACTCCTGGATATTAATGGCAAGACTTTAAAACCACAGATTAAAAGCAACAGGAGAAATACAGATACTCTGATCCATTTAATTGTCTCTCTCTCTGTGGAGACACTCAAAAGCAGCTGGATGTGCTCCTGTGTAACCTGCTCTAGCTGAACCTGCCTGGGCAAGGGGGTTGGACCAGATCATCTCCAGAGGTCGCTTTCAACCCCAACCACTCTCTGATTCTGTCACTGTGAAAGATAAACATTTTCCCCAATAATTCCTGCTGCTAATGCTCCTAGTTTCCCAGGAGAAAACAGAACATAAATAAGCACAGAACATCAGGCAGGTATTCACATCTGAAATTTTAAATGGATTAATAACAAAAGTATCAAATCTATTTCCTTTCATAATGGAAAGAGATAATTAAAAAGCAAACAAACATTGCTCTGACCATTCAAAAAGAGTTAGATAACCTGCACTCTAAAAAACGTGAATCACCTGCATGGTGTTCAGTGGAATGGAATTTCATGGCATTTTATACTAGATGAAAACACCAACACTTATGTGAGCATTTATGGGTTTATGACAGCAACTCCCAAAGAAGTGTTCCACTCATCAACCTGTGGAGTAAGTTTTCTAAGTCATGAGGAACAGAAGCACAATTAGACTGTAGAAAATAAAATAAAAAAAATTTATAATATGTTACTTGCAAAGGAAAAAAAATTCCTTTAGCAGATGAAATCATGCATCTTCTAGGGAGGAGATAAAGCTTTTACTTTTCTACAAGCTTTTTCTTTCTCTAAGTTTGAATTTGAGTTGTTGAAAAAATGTAACTATGAATTATATTTAAAATTTTCTAATGACCTAGTTCCTTAGAGGAAAAAGTAAACAGCACGTGCCTATTTTATTTGTTGCCAGGCAGAACAAAGAATATTTGTTCTGTTTGTTAAACAGAAATATAGTGTATTTCTGCACACAGGCACTCATGCAAAGGCATGGTGTATGTAGACTGTCACATGGACATCTTTTGTGTTCATGTTGCTATGGAAACACACTTCTGTGTAATCATAATTACAAAGCCATTCTAGCTCTTAAACATGTATGAGTCTTATCTTTTTTTATTTTTTAAATCAAGGAAAAAAGCTGGTTTATAAGGTTTAGAGAAGAGCTGCCAGTAGTCAAGAGCACGTGAAGCTAACAAAACTGTAACATCTGAAATAAAAGGTTTTCATTTCATAGTGATTGTGGACTTAATGTAACTTCAGAGACCAGCCCACGAAGGCAGCAGATTATGGCATAAAGGAAGGACACTATGGATTTTGCATTACACAGAAGATGAGGCAGATAAACCTGGAATTTTCTTTGACTTCTTGGAAACAAAATTTATAAGAAACTTTCACTTCAGAACTACTCATATCAAAGAGCATGCCCCTTAAAAAAAGGGCGAATCAAAGAATTATGTTACTTAGATTTAAGTTCCTGTTTTCCTCTTTTTTTTTTTTTTCACATAACATTAAACAATCTCTATTCAATACCTGTATCAGTTTTATTTATCTTGGTCCATCTGCTCTGCAAATGTTCTTGCAAAGCAGTTTCCCATGGCAACACCAAATACCACATAGTCTCAGTCTTCTGTCAAAGCCCTTCTAACTGAACCACTCCTGAATTTCAAACAGCATATTTTTCTGTATTCAGTATTTAAGAAAATAATAAATGGAGTATTTCATCAAGCAAAAAAAAAAAAAAAATC
>VWZN01013899.1:242583-274349 GCA_013396955.1 Regulus satrapa
ACCCTTTCAATCTGATGATAGTTTTTACTTGATGAAAATTTCAAAGACATTATGTTGCACATAGCAAAACAAATTGTGCCTAGGTTTTAAAGAATAAGGAAATAATATGTTGAAAAGTAAGTTCTGGAATGAAAAGACCACAAGGGCTGCTTACAATGGGACAACATCATCACTTACAGATTACTATTGTCCAGCCCCTCTAATTTTTTACATCCTCGTATCTATAATGATCAAAAAAATGTAAATAAGAAGAAAATTTCTCAATATATTTTCCTTCAAGATAAACTAATAACACTGATTTCATGAAGGTAACTCCTATTTTACCTGAGATTCTACCTTGAGAACTCCTTATTCCCAAATTAAGACATGGAAGAAACATACATTTTTAAGTGAAGTTCTTCTGAAAAACTCCAAGTAAGCATCAAAAAATCCCAAACTCTTCAGTAAATATAATCCTAGTCCTGAGCACACTGATTCGGTGTGAAATTGCAACAGAAGTGTTGTTCAAGCCATACATTAAAGACGAAATGTTTAAACTTGAGAAAACTAGCTTAGTGAATTTCAAAGACCTGTATCTTTTATTTTAGATTTGTCTGACCAAAACCAAAATCAGCTAGGAACAAGCCCTGTGGAGATCTGAAGATAATCAGACCTTCTGGGTCACGCCTACACCACCAATACTTCAGTTTACAGCAGTTCATAAGATAGAGCTACTTTAAGAACTACTACAATTAAGCAACTCCAGATCTATAATAAACAACAGGATTAAATTCCCACAATCATTTTTCCACCAGCATCCCCTCCTGTCCTGGCTGTCACTCCATGAGCATGGGGTGAGAAGTTGTACTGTGCATTACTTGTTTCTCTTGAGTTTTATTCATATAATCAGTCCTCTCCCTTCTTTTCACTACTAATATTATTATTATAATTAGTATTAGCATTATATTTTATTTTGTTTCAATTATTTTACCCACAAACTCTTAATCCACAAACCATTCTTTCTTTTCTGATTTTCCTGCCCACTGGAGGGTAGAGGCAGGGAGTGGGGGAGTGGCTGCCTGATACTCAATTGCTGGGATTAAACCACCCCACCTTTCCCTATAATTTCCTTGGGTTATTCTTGGGTTTTCCCAGGCACATTCACCTGCTCACCTTGGAATTTGGCCCAAATGTGTTTTGAAGATTAGTCTTCATTTCTGCTTTCTAGGGTGAAATTCTGTACAATGATTCTGCTATTTTTAGTCTTTAGAAAGGCTTATTTACACATTTTAGACATATACGACACGATGGACTAACGAAGCAAAATCTGGCATTTCTAAAGAGCACAGGGCAGATCTACAACTGGAGAATAACTCAGCTGCTCTGTTGTGTATGCAAGCAAGTCAGTCCACTTTATGAATATATGCAAATATTGCTGGAGAGATAAATCCAAAATACAAACACAAGAGCCCTCTGTCTGCAAATAAAAGCATGTAAATACATATTTACAAAACTGCCTGTATGCTCACCTGCTACCTTTCCTGTGGTTTATTACCCATCAGCCAAAGTGCACTGCCTAGAATTATCTATGGACAGAACTTCTAAGTGTTTGCGATGAACTATAGATGCACTTTATCAACCCACTCTAAAAACTTGTATTCTGCATGTTTAATAGGCCATTGAAATAAGCCTGTGAATTTATGAGTGACATGTTTATGATTCTAATGCATTTTATTTTTCAAGCAAAGGCAGGTAGTAGCACTGATTCCATCAATCACTGTGGTCATCCTAAAAACAGCTAATTCAATCCTTAATTGTATGAGCCTAACCATGAATAATACTGTATACAAAGTGTTCTTCTTAAATATGTAGGTTTGTTTGTAAGAAAAATTCAGCCAAAATTACAGTGAAAGCTATGAAAAGAATATTAAATTTTTATCAAACCACATGTACTTTGTGTTTACCTGCCCATAGGAGGATTAGATTTTGACTCATTTTGAAATACCATAGTAAAAGCACCAGTGATGGAATGACCAGTAATAGCCAATTTCATCACATGCTACTGCCCGTGATACATGTGAGGTAAACTGACTCCAAGCAGAGCATGTTTTGAAAAATATTTTTTCAAATATGCTACTTCAAAAGTTATGATTTAGTCTAAAAATAAAATAGAAATTCTCACAGGACTAACATCCTGCTTTTTCTAAAAATCTGAAAGGCTATAAAGACTTATAAAAACTATAAAGTTGTTACGATCTATTCTGCGAATCGCTAAGCAGCCAGGACCGTGTTCGTTTATGCTTTGTCCTTTTAAGCTTTCAGGGTGCTGTGTAGCCATAGTAACTATGCTTTTTCTCTGCAAAATCCATTAGCTGGTTTCAATCTGGGATTCAATACTTCCATAATCAAAGCCAAAGATTAAAAAAACCAAAAAACTGTGATTAAGAAAAAGATTGTTGGTGACAAGCATTTCTTTTAAAAGCGATTTCTGCATATCCATGCTTTATACATAACAGCAAAAGAAACTAAAAGGTTAAAAGGACATCAAAAGATACATTCAAAAATAATCTCGAAACTAGGTTGCCATCAGAAATTACACACTACTACCTCAAACTAGATCTCTGAGCAGAACTAGCTCTCATTTGCATCAAGTCAGTCAGTGCTGCTGGTTGGCCATTAGTGAAACAGCACAACAGATGAGCTTTCAGCCTTGCCATCTCACTGCCTTTCTGACAGCAGATTGGGGTGCAAGGATTAGAAAGGGAGACCAGGATTTGCACTGTGATTTGGATAAGGCCACACAAAAGATGAAAATCACCTTTCTTCCTACAGTATCTGTCATGTGACAATGCAGACAGACTACAAATAATCTCTTGGATCTCAACTGGACAACGATTTTGTCAACAGGAAATGGAAAATCTTGGATGCTTATTCCACACTGACAACTTTGAAACACGGCAGATAATTCAGAAGACTAGGAAAAGCTGTATCCTGCATCCCATTTGGGTGATGCTTTCAGTCACAAAGAGCCCTAAACTTCAAATGCCAGCTCAGTCCTGACACTGGTTACAGAAAAAACAATGCCATTGCCACTGTTTGCTTGAATCCTAAGTACAAGAAGGCAGACTTGGTAACTAGGAGGAGGCACAGTTCTTGCAAGCAGTTGGTATATACTCCAGAGCTGGAATCTGAAAGTGTAGGAATATATCCACTAACCACTAATTTAAAAATAAATTCCTTGAGTCTTTGTACTGGAAACCACATTCCTTAATGGAAAGTTTTCATTGCCTCCTCAGCTATTTTACTGTTAGTTCAATCTCTGCTGAGATTGCTTCTGCATTATATTAGAATCAAACATGATTCAAAGATAAAATGTCTGCCATGGCAAGAAATATGTATATTTGGGCTGGAGGAGGGGGCAAGGATATCCCCTAACAAGAGAATATTTTCCACCCTGGCATTTAATTCCTGCATTGTAGCTTCTTATCCTGCCATAGCCCTTCTTGTAACAAGCAACAAGAAAGAATGGCAAGTCTGTGGTTGCATAGGGTAAAGAAAGACTGGAGGATTATTTTCAAGAGACTAACAAAATTGCAAAATGAACTCATACTTGCATTCAAAAGAATTTTTTTTAAAAATATATTGCATGAGTTACCTGAATCTAAAACCTTCTCCTTTTTCCCTATAACACACAACTTGTAAAGCCCTGACTCCAGTGCAGTTAACAGCAAAACTGTCACAACCTTCAGTAGGGCAAAGATTTCCCCCTATGTATATTTCATGACAGGGATGCCTTAAGAGAGGATTGAAGGTCATGCTGTCTCTGTCACTACGGCAGAGGACAAAGTCACATCATCATGGCTCCTACACCTGGCTTGCCCAACGATTCTGTGATCATCGGCTTGGCTCTGCTCTAAAGCAGAATGACAGCACATTTTAGAAGCCACAGTGTAAAAGCATGCTAAGAGTTTCCACGAGTTCAACTCGCAAAGAAAAATGCACAAAATGCTTCTTTCCAAGTACTCCTGGTTCTGCCTTCAAGCAGGAACTGATGGAGGTTCACCTTTACTTTCAAACACTGCGAGCATATTGAAGAAGGCAGGGATGTTCTTAAGAGAACATTTTGACAAGACACCCTTGGTCATTAGCAGTGACTGTACAGTTTCATTCAATTGGCTATAGAACAAAGTACTTCTGTACATATTGACTCCATAAACCAAAATCTCAGAAGAGAGCAGGATATTTCTCCTAAAATTCTTTCCTTTTTCTACCCAGTCTTCCTGATGCAAAAAGCTCATAACAGGAAGCAGCACTGACGGTAAAAAATCACAGGAAATCAAATCCAGCCCTGAATAACAGTCAGAAAAATAGAGTTAATCCTCCTTCCCCACCAAAAAAAAACCCAAAAAAACCCCAAACCCCAAAAAACCAAAAACAAAACCAGAACAAAAGAAAACCAACCAAACAAAAACTCCAACCACAAAAAATCAAACAAAGTGTTGCAGAATCCCATGAGAGCTTTTGTAAGTAACATAGCTTAGAATGCCTTGAAAAACACCAATAATTTTCTATTTCCAGAGGCTGTAAATCAAAATACTGCACTGCACTGTGTACATGCCTGTTTAGGCAGCTTTAACATTCACCTACAGTTATGCCATAATTTTTTTTTCAAAATTCAAAAGCCATTTTTCCTTCTTTTTCTCATTAAACTAAGAGAGACACCAAAATTTTAGGGTATATTTTTATAGCTTGGGTTTTTCTGGATTTAATTATAATGAGTTAATGCTTTTAAAGACCTAAGAATATTCCACAGTTTTAAATTATGAGGGAATATAAGCTAAACCTATCATAAAAAACTGAAGTACCAATTAAAGTAAACTTGGAAGAGAACTAGTCATCAGAAGTTTTATTTTGCTGGGCATTAGAAAACAAAAGAATGTCACACCAAAAAAAAAAGGGCCATATATCATTTTCATCTGAGGAGGCTCTCTAAGGATGTTTNTCATTTTCATCTGAGGAGGCTCCCTAAGGATGTTTTCTATGTCCAAGGATATTATTTCTTTCACATAAACCTCCCTGCTTACTCTCACTCCAGTATTCTGCAGTTTCCATAGCTACCATTTTGCATGACCACACCATGAGTGGCGACCTCACATCCAACAAACCCCCAAAGGCTCAAAGTTTGCAAAGTATTTCAAGATTTGTGCATCAATTCTGCCACAAATTTTCACTGGCAGGTGCCAAGCGCATTCAAATAAATGTTTCTTTTTGAAGACTGGGTATTTTATTTGCTGAACTGCAAACTCTCAGCCACAATGAGAATATAGGAAGTGAATGAAGGTATAGGAACCTTCATCATAGCAAAAGTCATTAAACATAATCTAACAATTTCAACATGCAATTTGCACTATGATTAAAACAGTTTTAAATAAGGAGGGTGACCCAAGTGGAATCAGGTTTTCTCTTTCCAAATTCCAAAAAAGACAAAGAAAAATCCTTAAAAATTCCTAACCCAAAAGTTAGCAAGCAGAACCTGAATTACATCATTTACAGACTGACCTTCCACAGATGCTTTCAGGTGATGCTTTTAGGTCACTTTACTACAGTCTCATAGTAAAAGAAGCGGATATATATTGGATTTCTGGATGAGTTTCCACAGCTTAGCCCTTAAGGAATGGGGAATACAAAGAACTCTGCTTGCAGGAATTCTGCACTATGTTTGAAATCTTTAATGTGATACAGATTACTATTGACTGATATATAAAATTCAGGTACACATTGGATCTATCCAAGAAGCAGAATTTCTAGAAACAAATCTACATTCATTAAATGCAGTGTTGGATCCTTGGACCATGCTAGAAGTTCCCAAAGAAAAACTCTTCTCCCTACTTTTCCAGCAGATGAAAAGCACATATATGATTACAGAAACTGTGCTACCTTCCAAATGTGTCATTGTCACAAGAAATATAAGGTAAGAATTGAATAACTTGAAATACTTTCATTTAATAAATTAGAATAAACTACATCCCATTCAGTTTGTTTTATTCTGTTAGATCAGATGCCTTATATGCCACTCAGCTTTTGTGTTTCCTACAGCCCGATCAGAAGAGAACATGATGAGATGACAAGAACCCATCTGCATTACACGAATATGATGCTAACAGGGAAAGGGACCTAATGGAATTATGAAAACTTCATATCCATCCACTTATTAGCATACATAAAACTTGTAAATCGGAATTTTTTGTCACAGAGCATCTCTAGCTCAATAGTTAACACTAAGGATCAAATGTGAGAGAAGGTTATTTTTATATTCATCTTGTGATCTTTCATATGCAAAGCAGCATCACCCTGTTTCTTATCTCTCAAAACTGCACTCTTCTATGAGCACACTTGAAGATTCTGCATTGGTTTTAACCTTAGAATAACAATGACTAAAAGCCATCTGTGACAGCCCAACACCTTGCCAGAGATGCATTTATTTCCCCACTTGGTATGTTTGGCATCTTTCTCATTTATATGTCACCATTATACTCTTCTGGTGACAGTAACCCTGCTGATCTCAGGTCTCCCTGTGTAGACAGAGCAACTAGAAAGGTTCTTGTCTTTCCAACCTGGCCTAGCATGAAAACAATAGGACACTGGAAGATCAGTGGATTATGTACAGCCAGATTAAGCAGATGTTAATGCTTCCCATAAGCCTCAGAAATAAGGAAAACAGATTACTTGGTGATTGGCTTTTTAGGTGAATTATGTTAACACATTATTGCCTTCTGCAAATTATTTTGGTGTCTACGCACAGACTACTGCATTTCTACGTGTATTTAAAAATCCTTGCTCACACCAACAGCTAGTATTAATCAGGTTTTCCATCTAAAACCAAGTGATCAACAATGAAAACTGTCCACAGTGTTGAGCTCAAAGCATTGTGGACCAGAAGCACCAAGTTCAGCCATAGACCCATCAAAGACACCCCTCAGGAGTCAATACAATAACCAATATTGTTCAATACCTCCATCAATAACTTGCAAGGTGACACAGAGTGCACCTTCAGCAAGTTCACAGACAGTGCGAAACCAAAAGTAGTCAACACATCAGAGGGTTGTGCTGCTATTAAGAGGAACCCTGACGGGCTGAGAAAAGAGTAAAAGACATGAAATGCAACAAAGAGGAAATGCCAAGTCCTGTTCCTGTGCAGGAACATCAGGCACCAGCATGGGCTGGGGGCCAAATCGCAGGGAAGCGACTCTGCCAAGTGGGACCTGACAGTCCTGGTAGACAAGCTGACCATGAGCCAGCAGTGTGCCCTCACATCAAAGAGGGCTCAGAGCAACTTGACCTCTCCAGGAGATCAAAAGTGGAGCTTCTTTCCCTCTGGTCAGTACTGGTGAGAAACATCTGGAGGGCTGACTCCAGCCTCAAGCTCCCTGGTAAAAAAGAACATAGTGAGGGAAGTTCAATGAAGAGCAACAAAGATGATTAAGGGAAAAAAGCATCTTTTCTTTTATGAGAAGCCGGGAGAGAAAAGGCATTCAGCAGGGTGAAGAGAAGCCTCAGGGATGGGAGGCATAAGAGGAAGAGAGAGATTGGTGTTTGCCCATGATGGCCAATCACAGCACAGGGGAAAATGGACATAAACTGAAAATACAGGAAATTGCAGCTAAACAAAAGGAAAACCTTTCTTGTTGTCAGACTGGGAAAACATTGGAAAATGTCACCCAGGTTGCTTGCAGTCTTCATTCTTGTACAAGCTCAAGAAATAATGTGATACAGCCCTGTGCAGCCTACTAAATACCCGCCTGCTGTAAGCAGGGAAGTGGTGCTGGACAGTCTCCAGAGGTCCCTTCCAACCTCAATTATTCTGTGATTCTCTTAAGAATGAACATTTCTGGTTTTAAAATAGGGTAGCCAGGTGAGGCTTCTCACCTACATTGAGAATTAAAGTGTCTATACAGTGTTTTGTTAAGGTCCACTACGTTCTTGCATAGAGTCGACTTCATGAGGAACTGAACCACTACATTCTCATTATGTCTGTCTGCTGCATTCAAAGTAATTATTCTCATATTCATCAGCAACATTAGCGCTCAATTATTTGTGGAAGAAAATCTCTTAAAAGAAACAAACAAAAAAAAAACTAGGAAAAAGTATTTATAGGAATAAGTATTCTGTGATTTTTTTTTTCAATTGCCTTACACGATAATTTTTTCATAATGTGAACACTTGGATTTCATTGTGTAGATTTTTCAAAGTACCATCTGTTTTTCAAGTCCTCATAGATTTTGCCATTAATATATCTCAATCTCTGCCATCCTCATTCGCTATATGAAACAGGCATTGCATATCACTCAAAATATGAAAAAGGTTCTCAAAGTTTGAAATTCTCTATGAAGCGAGCTGTATCTCTCATTTTCCATTTCCTACTTATCAGAAGACTCTTTTACAATTTAAATGTTATGTCAACTCATCCATAACCTTCTTTTATGTTCTATTTTAACACTTTGTGAATAGAATATTAATCTATCATTTAAATTAATATTTAATTGAAGAAAACTCCGTTCTCTCAACTCATGAATTTGAGAATGCATCGTATCTAGTTGTCAAGTGATAGTCATGAGGAAGAAGTACTACATATACTTTCGTGTCCCCAGATGCTGGCTCCTACTACAGAGCTCCATTCCTAATACAGCAACAGGGAGTCATCCTACCTCTCTCCCAGAAACAATTTCTCGCACCTACGAATCCAGCTAGAATTTTCTCATATTACATACATATTTTTGTAGATTCTTTCCCACTATCAAAACAGTGTTTGTTCTCTGCTGTTTACGCATGTTTTTCCAATACACTCTGCCTCATTGAGGCACTGCATGCTGGCTAAAATACATTTAAGAATCCCATTTTTTTGTCATTAATTACTTCAGACATCAAGTTCTGCAACTCAAAGCTCATCATCTCAAAACTCAATCACTGTACTGCAGTTAAATAAATATCCCAAAGATACACCATCAAGCATATTTTCCACATCATCTGTAGAGGCTGAAAATTGTCCTTCTATTACAGTTCACTTGAAATGGAATTGAATTGAGAAAGAAAATTATCATAAACTTCCAGATCCCTGCTGAGACATAAAACCTCAAAGAAAAAAAAAAAATTAGATCCTTCAGAAAAGAAAAACAAAACCAACAACCAAACACAGCAAACAAAAGAAAAGCAAAAACCTACCTACTAGCAAAGTTAGCACTAAAGCAAAGCTACCCAGAATGCCAATCAGAAAGGACTATACAGTCTGTGTATACAAACATGCTTCTGCCCTCCAGGACAGAGTCCAGTCACCAGACCAGAGAGCAAGCATGGCAGGCAGTCGTGCCCTTACAGATGTAGTTTTCATGATCCTGTGGCTGCATCTTGCCTAACATCACATATTGGCAGAGCTTGACAAACTAAGAAAATAATTCTCAGAGCTGCCATGAAGTGTCTTTTAGTTAACCTCAAACACTTTTGCTCAAAGTAACCAACTATCTTGTTTTAAACTCTGAAGTCTCTCTCCAACTGTTAAGGAGGAATATCCTTATTTTATCCAAATTCTTTTCATGTAATCAAGAAAATGAATGACAGTATGTAACTACTAAACTGGTATGAATGTGGCAAAGAGCTTAATACAACGACAACTGATGTCCTGATGTCCTTCCTCAATGACCCGGTAAGTCTGGTGGGCATCTGCCCCACTACTGCCAGTAGTCCTTCATAAAAATCACTGCTAAATCAGGAAAGGAAAACCTGAAGATGTAAACTAGGGAAAAAAATTAAGAAATAATTTCACCATTGAAATTCCCAGGTGGCCTTCTGACATCAATTCATACTACTCTACTTTCTACTGATTCATTAATAATTTATATCTACACGCACATATGGATAGGCATATCTACATATATCCATACATATATACATATATTAATTGAAAACCATTCATAGGCAAGATTAATAGGTGGGTTATGGCTATTTACACTAAGGTAAATTATGTCTGTAAGAACGTAAATTTTGTCTCTTCTGCTCCGTACCTGGCAGAATAGTACTGAGTGCCAGGTTTCATTCACAGCTTTAGGCACCCAGCGAGTGGTCTAGTTTAAAGAGCTGCAAGGCTGGAAAAGGCTGGAATAAAAGAACATAACACCCCACTCCAAAACTGAAGTAAATTGCAAGCCCCAGGGGATAGATTTACTTGTGCAAAACCAAAGTTTTCTAGTTGTAAAAGCCTCTAGCTCCTGACCTACCTAGGCTCATCAGAACTCTCTCACAGGCATTTAATGAACTCAACCTTTCCACGTAACCATAGTGCAAAACAAAATCCCAAGTCTTTTCTATCAATGACAAGAAAAAAAAAATCCATGCACAAACCTCTTCCCGAAGGAAAGGCAAGGCAATAATTAAACCACAGGCAGACTAATATCCACAACTACTACGGCGAGGTGTTCACACAATCCAACACACCGTTCAATTGCCAACACAGCTGGAACAGCAAGCACGGAGTCACAAATGGATGGCGAGTGAACAACCAACCGACTGAAAAACCAAATGGAAGAAATAAGCCTGGGCAACCTTTAATCAAACTATTGCTTCTAGCTATTTTCACTAAAATCACTTTATATGCAAAGGACAACTAAGAACAAATTCGTAACACATATCTGTCAATAAGGAACAAGACAAATCCAAGGACAGGAATTGGTATTAGACTATACTCGTTCTCCATTTTTCATCTAGACAACAGACTGGCTGACCTACCTTCACAAAACCAAAACCTCTGATACATGACCTGTTGTACCATAAGAAATCCCCAAAGACAAAAAATTAAATTGTATGCACACTAGTCCAGCAGGTAGCTTGGATTTTATGGCACAGTCCAAGAGTCACTTATGTCCTTCTCCTGCTTCTATTAGCTGCCAAGGACCTCACTTTGTGGTGAATCGACTTCTTCACAGCAGTATCCTTTATTTTTTTAAATTTCTATTCATTCAGATCCATGTTTTAATTATCACAGAAGCAAGAGCTCCAGTACTGCAATTCTTGCTCCTTTGTGAGTTAAAAAATAAAGATGGTATCTATAATTGTTTTTTGGGGTTTTTTTTGCTGCCTGGTTGATTAGATTCATAAACATACTGTATGGGGAGCCAAATTCTCACAGGACTAGTCTAATTAAGAAGTCATCAGCTATGCTGATTACAGGCACTCTTCAAGAACTTTAAAATCAATAGTTCTCACAGTAATTGTAAGTCTTGTGTGCTGTTTCAGAGGGAACAGTTATACTTTTTGGTTTTAATAGAGTAATACAGTGTTCATAGAAGAGTAAAAGACTTACACAGTGATTTTCTTTTTAATGCTTTCTAAAAACATGGTGGCCTATCACTTTACTCACATATTTACCACTGCACTTATCAAACAAAGAAAAAAAAATATTTTCCTATGAAATACTCTCAGTTTTGTGATGTAGATTTTGACTTTACATTTCAGAATAAAAGAAAGTGAAGCTATATGGTTTTGTGGTTATATGATTTCATAACAATCATGTCAAATTGGTAGGTGTGCAACCTGAGGAGGGAGCTTGTTGCTTAGACTATTAAAATGCTGAGGGTTGTTTAAAGGTTCAAGGTAAAGGTCTCATTCAGAAAAAAAAAATCTGCTTTCTTGCAGTAAAATGACAGTTCATGATGCAAAGTTCCTTTAGCCGTAATATTCAGGCTTCTGCAAAGCACCTAGACTAGGGAAGACCTCAGCTGTTTTTCAAGTAGTGAAAACACTTCCTGGAAGAGATATATAGCTATGAAAAAATTCAAGTTTTACCAATGAAAAATTCTACTCTTCTAAGAACATTATTGTACCAGAAACCACTGCATGTATGTGATTAGCCCCATGATTTGTGGACAAATTATTACTATTGTCAGCCCAGAATTTCCAATTTATTTTTAACAGTAGCATATTCACAGAGAGAAAATCCTCCTTACATAGGGTATCTCTTCCAAAATCTCTCTATTTCACCACCTTAGCTTGAAATGCAAGCAGGGTGACTCCAGCACCAGATAACCAACACATCCAACAGGAGCCCCCAAAAGTCTCCATCAGTAACTAAAGTATTTCACCACTGGACAGATACAGTATCTATCTTTTGCTTCTCAGAGTTTCACTAATTAACTTAGTTCTTTTATCATCAGAAAAACAGAAAAGTTTCAGGAAGTATCCTAAAGAAACAAACTTATCTTAAAACTGGAAAGAGAAATAAAATTATTATAGAATAAAATTATTATTCCCATATGATATATACAAAGAGACATGGTGTATTTTTCAGGACATAAAAATTATTAGAAATAATAGTTTGAGGTTAGAACAAAGAATAAATGGGATGCCAAGGAAGACTTTTGTATGTTGATATTTATTAGGCTATAAAAAAAACCTGCTAAAAAGTATGTCACTGAAACATCTAAGAATTTACAGTGTAACAAAGCAGATAAATATACAAGGTACTTTTATGTCATGCTCATGAAAGTGCAAATTACAGCTTAATAACTTTATTTTCCACCCCGATATCTATTATTCATTCTATGATGTTTTGCCTAAGTAAATATTTGAAAAGAAAATAACCAAAATACTTCCTTTTTCCATAAACCAATCAATCTGTATTTTATTCCTCAGTATTCAAAAAGTTATGAATAACACCCATGCCCTGGGAAAATGCAGGAACACTTATTATACTCAAATGCATACTACTAGGGCAGAATTTCACCATTTGAAACAGTCCAATAGCAGAATGTGATATTCTTTTGAAAATAAAACTATAATTATTAAAAAATGTAACTGTAAAGACATTAAATACAAAAAAAAAATAAGTTCCAGATTTAGTTTTAGTTCTATACATTTTTCTTCTAGACTGTAAAAGTTACAGGTGCATCAACCAGATATTCCATAATAGCAGCAATACTAAAACAAAACTATAACAGGAAGAATTAGCTGTTCATCATTCTGTGACAAATTCAGCCTGTACAAGTTTCACTACATATCCTTACGTCTTTAACAAATTTTCCCACCTCATAATTATTTTTGAAGCCAAGAGTTCAGTGTCTCATTAAGTTTTTTTAAAAACAAGCCTACCTGAAAGCAGTGTCACTGTTCCACACACAGCTTACTGCTGCTTTCTTGCATTCCTTATCCCTGGAATTCATGTAATCTGCTGGGAGTTATACACTATAGAGCTATATACAAGTCAAGATCCAGCCATGCAATTACCTGGAATAAAGATGTAAATACAGAAATGAATTTAATATTATTATATTAAATGTTATTTTATATTATTTATGTATTTATATTATTATACTATTATAATAAATTTATTATCATTATTATTATATATTATTTTGCTGACAAAAATCTGTAATTTTCCTTCCTCCCTCTGTCCCACCTGGTTCTTCTCACTCTAACTAGGGTATTTCCATCTGTGGTTATGCCTGCACTTGGATTATGTTAGGATAATAACTTAATAGATAAATCTCCTTGTTATCAAAACTCCTGATAAAGTGAAGGAGCACATAAAGGCCAACTACTACTGCTTTCGTTTATCATATAACAAAGACTCATAGATCTTACACATAAAATCAGTGCTCCCCTGTCTTATTTTAAGGTTACTTTTCCCCCATGGAAGAAAACAAAACAATTCTACCATTCAATGCGACAACTTATTAGTGCACTAAGTAGAATCAGCTGTCTAATTCCAAGAAAAATTAATTCAACTAACTTCCTCCTGAATTATTTAATCACTAACTGGCAGTTCATAAAACTCATCTACAAATTGAGATGGGAAAAACATTGTTATGATTAAACCTTGTGAACTCCACCAGGAAAAAAAAAAATATGCCGAAGAACTGATTTTACTTATAGATAAAATTCTACCCCTGTATGAAAGATGGAAATTCCTTAGCAAAATACATTATTTGAATTATTTTGCTGTTACTATAAATGCTATCACTTTAAACTGAGGCTAAACAACAAAACCTATGAAAAGGTACCATGCATCAAAAAAAAGTACTATTTTCCATCACAAAAACTCTATACTAAAAGTCAGCAGCCAAGAGCACAATAATAGCATATTCTTGGAACTGTACATTTATTTTTAAACTTTAATAGCTACAATGTAGTACATATAATCCAAGGGAGAGGTGGAGAAAAATCACCATTCATTCTCTATCTGCTCAACAATAAGCAATTGGGTCCAGAAGCTGAATAGTGCAAATTAGCATTAAAATACCAGTCAATTATTATGAGCTGTACTACAGCAATCTGAATGGACACTACCCTGAACAAATACATGCAGAGTTAACCAGAACATGGAGGCCAACAGATGGCTGAATAAAAAGAGCCAGGGATTCCTGTTAATTTCAATTAGTGATGCAATTCTCTCTTACCTTGTACACCCTTTGGATATCTGTACTATTCCAGCATGATGATAAAAAACAAGAAATACATGATTACAATAGCAAAGAGCCCTAGAGATGTCCACAGAGTGTACATTTCTTCCCTACCAAAGCACGAGTTCATGTTCAGAAAATCAATTCTGAGGGAATAAGAACACACTTGAAGTATTTTTTGATTATGTCCCGTTCCTGTGAAATGCCAGATCTCGTGAACCAGTTAAAAAAGGCTTGGAGCTTGATACATTTCTCTCTCAATTGAAGGACAACAGCATATTAGAAAAAATAAAGTTTTCTAAGCAGAAAGTCTCAGCTCTCAGTTGTCTGCAGAGAGAGTCCAAGGGAGTAGTCTGCCTTTGACCAAATGTTTGTAAGAGGGAAGATTTCAGTGCTCCTGGATCCAAAGGCAAGAGCTCAAGGCAGCTTTGTATTAGCAACTGCCTTCGTGGGCTGATAGCACCGATGATCAGCTAAGAGAATCCAGAGAGGCAATGAGGGAAGGAAATACAATTGTACTGCCATGAGTACCAGGCAAGCATCACACCAGGCCACAAGCCAGAGATGAAACTTTCAGCACTACAATAATGATTTCATGGAGAGCTGGTTAGGGTAACCATTAGAGACTCAGTCCCAGAGCGTGTGCAGGATCGTGTTCAATTTTTTTTTTTTTTTCCCTATTGAAAGGCACACTAATAATGCATTCAGACTCAATATCCCTACAGGAATTGCAAAAGCCAAAAAATCCACCACAGCTGTACATGACTTCCAAAAGGAGAATGACACAGAAATGAGGTAGTCTATTAAAAAGAAGATAGAACTGCTGAAAGAACTAAATCCCAGGGACAATCATGTCCCTCGCTGAAAGAGACCACACTGCAAAACAGTGCCAGCAGACATCACTTCTTAAGAAAGAATTGATTAAAAGTTAAAAGAAAAATGACGTGGAGAACCAGGCTAAGAGCCGCTTTCAAAAACAACAAAACAACAGCAAAAACTTCATTCATTGAAAAACTAAGGTTAATCCCAGATTAAGGTAAAAAGAATCATACGCTTTGGCGGATTAAAAAAAAAAATAAAAGGGGGGAAGAAAAATGTCTGAGTCAGAAATCAAAGGTACACACTAAAATGCAACCCCATCCAGAGCTTGGCAGAGCTTTTTCTGTTAGAAACATATTGCTTGCTATTTTATCACATTCCTAAATGTTACCTATCAAGGCATACAGTAGCTTCTGGTGGTTTTACTCTTGAAAACATTCGTCAGCTAAAATTCAGACAGCACCTTGCCTTGCTGAAACTCAGAATGTGAAAACAAAGAATGGCTGGCAAAGATCTTAGTTCTAAAGTCTAATGAAGAAATATGGCTGTCTGTAAAACTGCATTCATGCAGAAGGTAAAAACAGTGGCATATTGTCTCAATGCTGGGGGTAGAAATTTTTGTTTTAAGGAAAACCAAATGCGTAATTGCTTACATTGTTGTATTCCTTCAAAGACTATTCTGCTTGACAAATGAACATTTATGTCAGCCTCATGTTGTTACCAGCTTTCTAGTAATTTTGTCATGTCCTTCTATACCTGCTGCAACAAAAAATGGTAAAATTTGACATCTAAGGGCATAAATTAAAATCACACACCTATCCCTACCCATACAGTCATGCGGATATATACTCTCAGATAATAATGCCTCCTAGTAGTCAGCTATGGCTTTATTATTTTCATAGTTACATTTTTCTAATTTGCATTTTTATATTAAAACAACAGTGTTACTCTATAATAACTGAGGGTTTAATGAATAAATGCTGCAAATGCATATTGGTTATGACAACAATACTGTGATGTCATCAACTGTGTCCTATTTTTCAATGGCTACATCTGAATTCCCTCTCTCCTATCAGAGCTAAGCTATGCCAGCAAGGGCAGCATCTCAAGAAACCCTGACAGAGATGCAATCCTGGTGTTCACAGCATGCCTGCTACAAACAGGTTGCTGATTTCTTTTCTGTACAATGAAGTATGTTTTCTGTTAGAAACTTCCTTTATTTGGTTCAGGTTTCCCCCAGTGACAGACTGAAAATGGTGAAAAAATAATGAAGAAACAAATGTAAGGCTATTACCATGTGTGCACATAGAAGCATCTCTCATTTCTATACTGGTTTTGTGTCTGGATATGAGTAAGAAAAAGAAATAACTATCAGAGGAGGGGGAAAAAACCGAATAAGAAGAGAAACGTCCAACCAAAACTCTCAAAATGAGCACTTCAAATACACAAAAAATTAGTTGGGATTCCAGAAGAAAACAAAACCAAAACAAAGCAAAATTACTAACAAACAAAAACCCAAACAAAAACCCAAACAAACAAACACAACAACAAAAAAAAACAAAAACAAAACAAAAAAAAAAGCCACTTCCCAATATCAACAGCAGTACTAAGATTCAAATCTGTATATTGGAATATTATCAAAATGTCAGGTTTTTCCCCTCCATGCAGGCAAAATATTCTGTGTTCACTCTTCCCTAGAAGTAGAAACATGGTGAGGATTCTTCCAGCTCCACTGATTCAGCTTGTTCAGGACAAACTCACAACAAAACCTCAGGAAATATTTTCAAATAGTTTTTAAGGTAAAGCTTAGCATTCTTTTCACTCCCCAGAACAGCTGTTTCTCTGCCAGCACTGTTCTTTATCAGTCCTTGTGCTCAGCTCCCACAGTAACTCAAAAGAAATACTGTGCATTTACAGGCACATTTCTTTTGCTCTAAGAACTGCTAGAGTAAAAGGTTTTTGCAATGATCTCAAATCTTAAATTCATTATATACTCTACCAACCATGATTTCTGATAAACAATTTTAGAAATATATATGTTTTTTAAATTTTTAAAAATCAGAACACATGAAAGAGATTATAAAAAGATTTGGATCACAGCAACAAAGCCAGTTGATCAAACACAAGAGCTCGAGACGCCAGAGACAGGCCCCAAGAGCACTGGTCCTTCAGAGCTCCAAAGTGAAGAGGAGACAGAAAATGGGCAGGGCTCTGGCTACATTGAAGAGGCAGCTTAGCATGTAGCTCCTGATCTATCTTTTAATCCATTATTCATCAAATTTTCATTCATGTCTAGTGTTCACAAAGGCCATAAAGCCAGCCATAGCCATACAGGTGAGCTGAATAATGCTGACAGACCAAGTTTTCAAGAAAACTTGGTATTTCAAGGAATGAGTTTAAGGTTAAAAGCTTTGCTACATACCCATTATTCTGTCTCTCTCATCCATCAATACAGTAAAATATTACGCAGTGTGGAAACAACATGAGATGATATAAGTTGTGTGAGGACAATCTTATAAATCAATTCTTTCAGAGTAAAAATAGTCTTCCCATGGGTAACTTTCATGTCAGGACTTAAGGGAAAGCAGGTAAGAAGAACAAGTCCTACATGCAGTGGGTTGGGTTTTTTTTATTGTTGTTTTAAATAAAGTGTTTTAAATAGGAAAAAAAAATGTCATTAGAGTAACTGAACAACTTCAGTACCAAGTTCACAAAACAAGAGTTTGGGAAGGAAACAGAACAGCAAGAGAAGATTATTGATCTCCTATGAAACATTGTCAAATGGAGAAAACACATTTAAGTACCATACTTTAGTGGAAGGGTTTACACCAACTTAAAGTGGATGCAGGAAAACACTTACTATATTTCTTTGTTTATGTCAACCCAAGTCATGTGCCAGCAGTGACAGCATAAATCATAGCAGAGCAGCACGGTTAGCTACACATATAATCCGAATTTATTACCTCTGCTTAAACTGGCTCTAAGAACCAGTCACTCTATAAGCATGTAGTATCCTAACCTTGGAAATAATTTCAGAAAAACACACCAACAGCTCTACACATATAAGCTCATTATGACTTGACTTACATCACTTCATGAAATTCAGTGAAATCCAGAAACACAAACTCCTAACTCCTAGCTAATGAAAACCTTCGCAGCAAAGAGTTGAAATAAAACATAATTAAATGCAAAAAGAAACTAAATTTTAAATTCTAATTACTAGGTGTCTGTCAAAATACATTTCATCTAATTAACCACACACACTCAAAACTTGCATCTTCTCACTGTCTGCTGTGGCACTAAAACATTATACTACAATGCCACTGAATCACTACCATAGAAAAACAAGTATTATGCCTCAAAAAGAGGGAAAGTTTGAAGAGTACATTTTTGCTAAACCAGCTGATAGCAAGTGAGCCTGCAGAGAAACTTCTGCCACATATGCCCTGCATCAGAAAAAGAGGACAAATGACAGTACCTCACTAGAAGAAAAGTGCAAATGGTTAATTTACAAACATTTGGGGCTACAGAGGAACAGAAAATAATTAAAATTTCTGAGCAAGGTAATTATCTGGGTAGTTAACAGTAGAATTCCAATCTTTTATAACAAAATACTCCAATTGGTATCTACTCTGAAGGCAACTCCGTTGTCCAGAAAAAGATGTCAAACACAGGCTTGTTTCACAAATACTCAGGCAATCAAAGTTGTCCTTCTGATACACAGCTAGGTACTAGTTCCCCTCTACTGAAAGCTAAATGCTTCAGTGATACACAACAGAAAAATTTCTTTCATTTCAACAGTTATGGTGCAAATACATATCAGTTATTTTATTATCCTATTCTGACCATCACAGAACAGCCTTCCCTCAGCAATAGGGCTGAAATGTTGAAAAGTTGTATAGATGACTACTTCTTTCCTTAAGTTTTCACAGGTTTAAAATTTAAGCTCAGAAACATGATTCTTACCTAGATGATAACTGACAAATTTCAGGTCAGCTGTGAGTTTTAACACTGTTTAATGGAAGAGAACATAAGAACATAATGCTAACTCAAGGGCAGCTTACCAAGTCTGGAAAGATTTAACAGACTTCCTATTTCTGAAATGATAAAATAATTTCAACATAATTCTTAGATCTCTTACCTTACAAGGTCAAGAGGGGCAGGAGTGCAGTTTTACATCTAATTACCTTCTTCCCTACTATAAACATTGTCTCAAGCAGACCCAAGTTAGTTTTTCAAAAGTTCAGTGTCTGGAAAAAAAGCAGCAGCAACTATTCTCCTGTAACTTCAGAAGATGACTTCAATAGATCTCATCAAAGTCACATTCACGTTATTAATGCCAAAATTATGATTCTTTTGCTCTTGCTGGTCTCTTACATCCTTTCCCACCATTGTGTAGTACTTCACAGGTCTACCTGGACTGTATCCACAGCAAACCTGCAGATGACACTAAAGCAGAATAAATGACTGACCTAAACAGCAGAACTTCAAGTGAGAGAAACCTCAGCAAACTTGAGGACTCAGTATCATGTACCTCATGGAGTTCAACATGAAGTACAAAGTCTTACACCTTCACACCTGTAACTGCAGCGGAGACCAGCAGCCAACAGGGCCTCAGCATTTACAGGGGACACCAAGTTAATCAACAGTGAATAGTGCCCTCTTGACATGAATGAGGCTAACTGCACCCTGAGCACTGTGAAACAGGGCCCAAAGAACAATTTATCACCATCTTGCACTTGGTAGTGAAGAGACTGGCATCCTACAGAACCAGTCTTTGCAGCCTCACAAGAGCAGTGTGGGGAGGTCCAGTAGAGGACTGTCCCAATGGTTGGGGGACCAGATACCACGGCACGTGAGGAGAGGATGAGGATGCTGCTGGCTTTATTCTGTCTGGTGACTGTCTAGAGGGGCAAGCTGATGGGAAGGGGAAGCACAAAGACAAGAAAGCAAAATTCTCAGTAGTGCCAGACAGCTGAGCAAGGGGAAACACCCACAAACTGGCATTTGAGGGCTTCAGGGTGAGCATTAGTGAGACAACATTTCCCTAGAAAAGTAATGCTGCTGTTCATTTGCTGTCCATGGAGGATATGGAATCACCACATCCTTGAAAGCATCTGAGACCAGAGTCCTGAGAGATCTGACCTAGCGATGGCCACAGCCCGGTTCTACCCAAAGTTTAGGCTAGATAACCCCTGAAACAGACTCTGATTTCCTGTGATTATATAAATGTTTAGCTGAGAACCACTTTCACGGAGGCCTCATTCTCAGTTCAGGTTTCCTCCTCCTCATTATCACAGTCTGTATGAGCACACTTTTTACCTTGATCCATTTTCTCCAAAGAGTGAGTGAAACTAAGAAGATATCATTAGACGGATTTGAGCATAAACTAGCCATATGATCTTAGGACAAAAACCAAAAGGTTTGAAGACACAGTCCTTCCCTTAGGAGATAATTTTTCCTGTAAACACCAGATCTCTCTGGTGTAAATGCAAAGCAGACTTTATTTAATGTCACATGCTTTGCTGATTAAATGAAACCACACTAAGAATATGAGAATGTAAGAGGTTGCAACAAATAACTCTACCAATTTGTCCCCCCGTCTTTATTTTCATATAATTATTTTTCATCCTTCATTCATTATTACCTGTCAGTATTTATCAATTTGTCTTTCATTTAGTTTGCAAAGTTTCCAGGCAGAAAACTTTCTCTGTTCCTGCTTTATTTTTGCTGTTGCTGCTGCTGCTGCTTTGTATTGGTTTTCTATACCTTTCTTCTTTTAAGGTCTTGGCATCATGAAAGCTGATAAGCCTCAGAAGAAATTAAATTCAAAACCCCAAAATGAAATGCCTATGACAAAAAAAAAAAAAAAAAAATCACATTTGGGTTAAAAAGGCAGGATGTAGACAAAGAAAAATCCTCAGTACATTGGCTTGCCATTTATGTAGTCTTTAGCCCTTTACTCTAGACTAAAGACTGTTCCCTAATTTTGAGAATTTATCAAGAAATATGCTCATAGTAAGGCAGTCACATGATAAAGCTGTAGAGAGACATAAAAGCTTGTCTATTCTGCAGAAAGAGCTGTCATTAGATAAGAAAAGAAAAATAGCACAAAGAATTATAACTTTGCTTGTACCAATTCCTTCAGAATCTTTCATAATCCATTACACTGAAAGACATTATTAAAGCTGTAGTTACATCTCCTTGTTTGGGAAAAATGCTTACAGCAGAAAAAAACTTGCAAAGCAATGAAGTGATAAATAATTTGACTTATAAAAAAGGCAGAGGATCTGAAAAAAACAACCTGTATAAATTTAATTAATTGCAAGCTAGTACAAAAAAGATTGGCAAAGAAAAACAGTTTCCTTTTAGCAAAAAAAATCTGAGTTTCCCTGTTCTTAAAGAAGGAGGGACTTCATAACTAGGTAAATTACTGAGCAAGAAAATGGCTCCAACATCATATTGTCCAAATGCTTCACTACAATGCAACAGGCATGCACTGCACCCCACCATGCAGCTCACCTCTTAAAATCAATTTCAGCTATCTCAGTAAAGATCTCACTCCTTGTGTCCACCTACTTTGCTATCTGGTAGAACAACATTTATTACAGCAAAGAACAGAAAGAAGTGTTTTTGAGAGAATAAACATTCTATAAGCAGAAAAAGACCAGTAATGTTAATTGTGAGGTAAGCTGAAAAATGCAGGCACAGTTGGGGATTATAAAGGGAAGGACAACAACAATACTGAATCCATTTTTCAAGTATTCTCTGTGACTGTATTCTGAAAAGCATGTATTAAGAAGCAAGATTTGAAAACAATTAGAAAAGTGATTAAACCTGAATTCAAAGTTTAGTCTTAAGAACAAAGAAAACAAAAACTTTTCTGAAAAACGGTTTAGCAGTGTTTCCCTTTATGTCTGTCAAATAATTCATAAAACGCTAACATTAAAAAAAACCCCACCTTGACAACTGTTCAGCCCTACTGGTGATGCCCCCATCTACCCCATCAACGTTACCATCAAAATGTGCACTGCTCAGGGGTCCCATCCGATCTCCCACCTTCACAAAGTGGTGACAAAACAGGGTGACAAAGCCACACTGCCCTTCATGATCAGCAGAGCTCATCTGCAAACCTGCTGCTCGAGCTACTCCACATTATCAAAAAAAACCTTCTCCAAATAAATTAACAGCTTTATCAACAACATCACAGATTTTGCTCTATGAAGATTAAAGAACACGACATTTCACATAATTTAGTCATTCACCCACCAACTTTAGGACACTGTACAGAATCACAGAAATATCAGCAACTCTGAGGGTGTCAGAGGACCAACAATGGCAAGAAATTAACATATAATTTTAAGAATGTATTTGCATAAATCAGATTTAAGTTTTGACCATACATAACTCCTGAAGTTCCCCCTGCTCCTCATATATAGAAGAAAAATTAAACTTGTCAGTGACTCAAATAATCACTCCTTCATCCACAGTTTTGGGGTTTTTTTAATAATTTGAAATTCTCTGATTATCTTCTAGTAAGAGTATTAAGAATAAAGTAATAATAAATAAGTAAACAAAGAAATAAATAAACCACACTAAAAATTTTTAGATTTGAAAGCTATCTAGTTTGGATTGTATCCCACTGTAATAAAACAAAATAAACTAAAACATGGGGTGAACCTGAATGTATATGCTTGACCTACACACACACACACACACTTCTTCATAGCTGTCATCTGAGTAACTGAACTCCAGACACAGTGATGCAAAGTAACAAGCATTTGCAAAAACACAATATTCTTTTCCTTCTGTCAGGAAAGTAATGCACACTGTGCTATCCTGTTTAAAAAAGCAAACAAAAAAAACCACCTAAGCTACATGCAATTTTGAGCATGCGAATATCTCTCGTATTCTAATCATGGAATAGATAGGGCATACAAATTAAAATTGATAATTACAAACAGCAGAGAGGTCTCATAGGATTGGTATCCCTCATCAAGGACGTTTCTGTATGGAAGGAAGCTGTCCATTTCGCAGGGAAGCTGTCAGTCGACCAACAGCCACAAGAGATTCAGAGCCTACATTTCTGTAACAGAAGAACTTGCTGACCAGCACGAGCCCTCCTGTTTCATGAAAGGAGAGAAAATCCGAAATGACAGAGTGCAGCCTCCCAGGGATTACCTGAACTTGGCCAGTAGGTTCAATTACAAGTTTTTATGGAACTGGAATTGCTGTTGTAGCTCAGTATTTGCACAAGTGTTATGAAGTTCCTCCCAGGAAAGTAAGGTTGCTCAATTTACAACTGTGTATTCACAACTTTAGCACTTAATCTGCTCAGAGACAAGATATCACCAGAGTGCATGAGGCAAAATATAAGATTATGGTAAATAAAAGCAGCTGGAACTCCGTAACTTAATTAAAAGATCTTCATTTCACTCTTGAATAAACACCTTTGCTGTCTTTTCTTCAAATATTGTATCCCTTGTTTTCTTGGTTTATAGTACCAAATGCATTTTGAAAATTCCTTATAATGTTATCCATCAAAGTAAGGCTAATTTATGTCTCCCTAAAGTTTTAAAGAAAGAAAAAGAAAAAAAAACCACTTAAGAGTAATGTTATAATGTTCATGTTCCAAAGCATTTCTAAAGGAGTAAGTCAAAACATTACTCTACAATCTGTTGCATGATAATAAGAGCAATAAATTACATGCATTACCATAAAAACATAATCCTATCAGAATTGTGTTTTATAATGGAGTCCAATTTCCTCCAAATTGAGATGCTCTGCTGACTAAATTGAAGTTTAAATCAGATGACAGATGATTTCTGATACACATGCACAATAAGCGAGAGTATGCCACCCACTAACAATTTTCATGTTTGAAACATAACAAACAGCTTGGCGAATATGAATCAAGAAACATTCTTCACAAAAAATAGAAAATGTGATTAGAGAGATGATAATGTGCTATTCCTGCTTGTCATGGATTGCCACCTTCTCAAAACTGAGGGCTGAAATAATTATATTACACAGAACTTATCAGAAACACTACTAAGCAGCAAGACTTCTCGACATTTTAGAAACTAAAGTAGAAGATGAACAATCTACTGATCTTAGAACATACATTTTTTATGGAGAAAGATCAAACTTTGTTTTCTTCCTCTTTCCAAAATACTCATTCTGTCAGAAAACTGCACAATCTGATATTCTAACCTTAGGTCACGTTTAATAACACAAAATATTAGAAAAATGGTTTGAGTCAGATTTGCTAAAAAATTAGTTTAAATAAACACAAGGGGTATTTTTAAAATATCAGTTTCACATGAAAAGGAAATTTACCATTTTAACAAGGTTTTACCTGAAGGCTATTCATGGCAGAATGGGACTTTTCATCTCCATTGTTTTGACACATATTTCTTGTTAGATATCAAATGTCATATTTACACGTAAATCAAATTGGAAAGCTCAAGTAATGGTCAATAATTAAATTTTTACCCAGGTTTTTAGCTTTTAAAGCTAAAATTCCATTAACTGCTACAGCTATGGGGGTCTTCAGGAGAGTCCCCTCTTACATTAAGACTGTATAACCCAAAAATCTCCTTTTGTTCTTTGTTCAAGTCCTGTTTCAGCCTGCACACAGCCTGGGAACCACACAGAGACAAAAATTACGGAGAGCAGGTGATGAGAAACTTTAATTCACAGCCTTGCTGTGAATGCTTGGATGTCAGTCCTCCAGGGACCAAATGAGAAATGGAGGCAGTATCACTAAGGCACACACTCCAGAAAGAGCATAGTATGGACATTTCCTCTGGTTTTATACCCTTTGGAGACAGCTACTCTAAAGCTATGCATTGGAAGAGCAGAAATTTCTGTTTCATGGGTTGGAATATTCACAACAGCAGAAATGTTTAATTCCCTTTATGTGATTAAACTCAACACTTTTACCTTCAGCCATTTTCAGTAAAAGTACCTCACCAATCCTTACAGAAACTCTACAAAATAACCACTCATTACTGCAAGAAGCTAAACCACTACTACACATCTCTGTGAAGTCAAATTTACTAAATAAAGGCAATAAGGCAGGTGTAATTCAGTTCCAGATGTGTTATAACACGTAATATCTAATCTTTTGGGAATATATATTTTACAAGCTGGAAGATGCTTCTATAATCAGGAACTTTTATATAATTATATAAATTAAGGCAATACAGAGGCTTCATTTACAGTGTACCTCAATTCAAAAACTCAGAACTGCTATAATAAAGGATGAAGAAAACATAAGTTTGTAAGAAAACAACAAAACCAGAGGACCTAAATCAGTAACATGCCAGTAATTATAATGTCCCCTACTTTCATCTCCTTGGTAAGGATTTAAAATCAGTCCATTCTTGCTGGTTGAGTGACACAATCTATGCACATGTGGAGAATATGCCTACACTGCTACCATGAACACCAGCTGCTTTGACAAAGTACCCAAATAAACCATTAATACAGACTCACTTCATATGCACATTATGATTCAGGGGAATGAAGTCAGGCAGTGTCTTAAGTAGACTACTGTCGATGTTAAAACAGATCATTTCTTGGGCAGAGTAAGTCTTTGATTCATCCTTCATGTTTCCTTCCCAATTTCCAATCTAACAACATGACAAAACTTAATATTGACTCCACACTGATGAACATTTTTGACAGCTAGATGAAATACTTGATATTTAACATTATCATGTAAAAACCAGCCTTTTGCTACCTACTTTATCCCATTTTCTTCCTCCATGTCATCCTTTTCTTCAAATATCAGGCCACGGACTTTAACATATCTTAACTACACTTAAAGCAATTCATTAGTATACCATTAATCTTGAAACAGAATTTGTCATGGCATTACGTGTATTCCATGTAAAATATACATACTCACCCACATGCTCGAAAGAGCCACTATATCCCAGTTGGCCATGACTTTTTCATCAGATGCCAGAAGCAGAAACTCCTTTGCTGGTAGAATCCCTGCACACCTGTCAGCCAAACCTAAAATACCCTACAGTGCAGCCATCCTACTTTGAAGGTACATCATCAATTCCCCAGATGAAATCAGCATGAGGAATAAACGGTCAAATATTCTGAAGCCCTTCACAATTCATCCTAACCATCCTGAAACCACGCTGAAAACATAGATGTTCTATGTCCTGATTTTTTAAATCATTTTTCTTCAAAGCTTTTGTGTTACAAGAACAAAAATCATAAGGCAGTAATTATTCCTACCCTAAGCCCAGATCAGAGGTCCACTCAACCAACATTTGGCAAATTTCACTCAGGTCTGAATTGTGCCAGCAACGTTCTACTGTGCCCTCATTTCTTTACAGCAAAGGTTTGTACCGTGCCCTTTGATTTTGAAGAACAAGTGAACACATGTACTCCGCTTCTGTACTGGGGGAGGAAGGGCTGTGAATGTGTGGAACACGTAGTATAGATAAAGGTGGCAGGGTTTAGAGGCATGACAGCAACAGTAATCTCAAAATTTAATCTCGTAAATTTTCATTGCTGACCAAGCTGTCTCCTAATACTTGAGAAACGTGAAAGATTTATCAGACACATTTTGTTTAAGCTCTTAAGTAACCCATTATTTTCACTGGCTGGTACCGTCCCTTGGAAAAAGAATACTAAACACCTTTTTAAAACATAGGTTGTCTTGAAGATGTTTATCTTGGCATTATACACACAAGCAGGTTTTAAGTTACTCTGAAAAGTGTGACTGTAAAAAGTAAAAACTACCACAACAACATTGTTCAATTACTAAAATATTTATTTTCATATAATGTTTTTCCCTCCAGAGCCTGAAAACTATCACTGTTTCATTAGTCAGTGAAATCAAAATACAGTCCTATATGCCAAGATAATTTCTTTTATCTTCTCAATACCTTACCTTCAAATGACATAGAGCCAGAAATTATTAGGGACCAGCAATTGAATTCATTTCCTTCAATGAAAGAACTAAACAATTTGAGCTAGAGGATCAAAATTGAGAGTGATGGTATTGCTGTAAACAGTTATATTGCTGTGATTTTCCTTCTGTGAACATATATAGCTTCTCATTATAACACTAATATGAATGAGACCACACATTAACTTCATTACCTTCAAAACACCTGGATAATTTAGCTCTAGTTTTCAGTGTAAATTTAAGAGATTGCATATATCAAGGCTTACTGTGATTTGTTTTCATTACTGTAATCCTAAATTCGTTGAATGGCCCTCCAAATAAAACACAGCAAAGCTCAATAATGAAAAAACAGCCAAACATCTATTCCAGTTAATCTACAAGTACACCAGTATTCAGTGTCCCATCAATTTTAGACACATTGTAATTTATTCTCGAAGAAGTCATAAATAGTATGGTTATCAGAATGGCCATTTATAACAGTTGGAAGCTTTAATGTTTTATGGACACTGATACACAAAGGAAGATAGAACAGGAATTTACTTCCATAGAATACTAACTATATTAAATGTCAGGTTTTCCCAGCAAGTGATTAGTAGAGAGAGTATGCTTGGAAAAATTTCCCACCTCAGTTCAATTACCCAAAAATTGAAGAGTTTTGAATATACTCCTTCAAATTAATTTATAGACACATACAGAATATTCCTCATAGTAACCAATATTCAACTCCCACTGGAATGTCTTTAAAAGACAAACCACATTATTTTTTCAAAGAAGCATCTCAGTACCAGATCTGATGAAGCAATTCTTCCAAGTGAATTTTTTCATTAACGTAATGGCTTCATACATAGATGAAAACAAAATCCAAATTGCAACTATCTTGAAAAAGTCATCTGAACCTTATCTCAAAGGCCATCTGAATTTGCATATGCAATTATCATTATTTTAGAATATCTTGGTAATCATAGTTTATGCAGAAGAATTCATCAGTACTTAATATTCCCACATGAAAAACTAATTTCTTTTTTATTTAAAATGGCCCTCTGGATGCAATTCAGAAAAATCAAATATTCCTCAAATATCCCACTTTCTACAGTAAATAAATTCATCACTTTCACTGTTTTAAAAAAATTACATTATGTAACATTCTTCCAGCTTATTTTGCATTGTATTGCCCCTAAAACAGATCTTTAGATATGCTTCCTGAAATACACGACAGCCGTCTGTATCAATATCTTCCTTTATCATCACTCCTGTTATCAGTAAGTCTCTGTCTCTTGGACCCCTTAGATTAAAAGGGCATGCAAACATCCAGGTTTTTCCTTAGAGGACAGAATCACAGAATGTGCTGGCTTGGAAGGAGCCCATCAGGATGATCAAGTCCAACTCCTGGCCCTGCACAGGACACCCCAAGGATCACACCACGTGCCTGAGGGCTTTAACAAGATTAACTAGCTAGAATTAAAGCAAAATTTTGATTCCTGTCTTTAAGAGGCATTCATAAACATTTCACAAAGCAGAAAATTTAAGAATTTAAGTTGCTTAATTTGAAAAGAAACAGCCTCAATTTTCTTGGGATAGGCTTATAAATACGTTTTTGCAATACATATTTAACGTTCACTCAGGAACTAGACAATCAGTAATTAACAGCCCACATTTCCAATTTGCAACTTCAGCCATTCCCTTGGAATTATTCCTTGATGCAACATTTATTAATATTAATCTACTCTATCTGAATTAGACTGTTATTGTGACTGAACTTGCATCCATTTGAATGGCGTATACTACAGAAAGTTAAAAACCATCATTACACACATTCCTACTTTCTTAATCTTTATTAAAGCTTCCAACTTGGCAATTTCTTTAAATACAATCTTCATTACAAGAGATCTATAGAAAATATGCAAACGAAATTTATCAAGTATCAGAAATTCAAACCATACATTTTTACAGAATTTGAAAATGGCAGATGCTGCCAATTACAGGACCTTCAAAAAATAACAAAATTTCATAACTGGGATCCAAGCTTACTTCCTCCCCCTATTTTTATTGATGAAAATAACTGATTAACTTGCAGTATGTATGTTCAGGTTCAACTGCTATTAATTAAGCATATTTTCACAAGGACTTCTATCAAAAACTTTTGCCTAACAGTATAGAGATTTTCAAAAATCAAATATCACTGCCATAAACAAATACTGTGTGCATTATAAACTTTTCATATCAGTTTTTCATATCCAACTTTTCTCTTTATTTTAAAATGATCACACTGAAATTTAGAAGGCTGGATCATTTTCTCTGAAAACTAGATTTTTTCATTTCTTAACATTCAAAAAACATTTTTCCTGATTTAATTTTTCGTAGCTTTATTTGCTTCTCATTTTTCTTCCAAAGAATATCCAGACAGGTACACAAATCGCTCAGCTGCCCATAGCTGCTTTTAAAAAGATGACCAAGTCTATTCTTAGAATTTTAGAGCCTGTGGTGGGAAAGGATCTAGCTTAGAAATACCAGCAAAACTTACAAATGCTTACTGGGTTTCACGTATCATTTTAATAACAGAGAGAAAAAAACTGGCTTTGTGCAAGGTGATAAACACACATTGGTTTCCTACTGTACACTTCCACTGAATTCTATACAGAACAACATAAAGCTAAAAGATCAAGGCACAACAGATAAATGAAACTAGACCCAAAGAAAGACTATTTACAAGGCGTGGGAATGTCTGTGGATATAAAGAACTGGTAAGCAAAATAGGACCAGACAGCCCTGCAACTTCAAGCCACTCTAGTGCTTCCAGTGGTATAAACACACCATATTCATCCTGGATCTGATGGCCTTACTGTTTTGATTCTGGCTACTGAACTGTATAGCAACAGAGTTAATATTTTTAGCACACGCAGCTAGAATGGCGGAAGAGCCAGCTTCCCCACCGACTGAACGCTCTGAAAAAATAGGTTCAGAAGGGTACCTGTGCTCAGTTATAGGTCAGAAGCCTGAAAGCTCACCAGCACCTTTCTGCACCACAGTTCATCTACAGAATGCACAGCAGGAACTTTTTAGCAGTGTTCCCCAGAGGGGGCACTGCCAAAAATAAAATCCAGGGATTTCTCTCAGCTGCCTAAGCATGTAATATTTATTTGAGATATTAAATATTTCCATCTACACGTTCTCTGGAGGCAATTCTGCCATCTTCCACGACAGCATTACCCAATTCCAGGCTGTCTCATCTTTCATCACCTTTCTTTCTTCCTCTGCAAATACTCTCACTAAATTCTACTGCTTCTGTCTTTTAAGCCTATCCTCCTTTGTCATTCTTTCTGCTAAAATACTCACCCCTCTGTCAGCCTGTCCTGAAAAAGACATTTTCTACCTGGTTTGCTTTCTGTACTTCATCCAAAACTCCTCCCTTCATATGCTTCCCCAGCTATATTTTTTACAAGTTTTCACTTGCTTGCCTTGCCTGCCATCCACTTTCCAACTCAGACCAAGGAGATAACAAGCACATTTCTGTGGTATAATTTTGTAACACTGTTCTCTGTGCACAATAGCCCTAAAGTGTGCTTTAAAATAAGGCTTCCAGTTGCTCCTACCCCCATGGGGAAGACTAGGGTGTCAGCCAACTTACTGATTGGATTTGGATGTGTCAAAACCAATGTCTCTAAAGCCATATTCCTCAGAATCTTCTTCTCACAGGATTTAAAGAAAATAAAAACACATTAATTGGAACAAAATTAACACACTGCTAAATTACTGGAACATCTTCAGTCCAAAAACAGTCCCTCTAGTTTTCAATTCATTTTTGATACTGGTTTGTTTTTCTTTTTCCTTTTAACACCCTTTCAACACTGGATAATGGCAAACTGGATTATTACAATGAACTTTACAAAGAACAATACATTATGGTTACTTCAGGCTGTTTCCAAGTAAAAAAAATAATTCTAGACAAAACATCATTAGTCTAAAGAAGTTGTGGTTTACAGCTGTAAGTCTTCTCAATGAGTCGGTGCATGTCCTAACGCTACTCCGTGGCACTCACAAATTACAGTACATACAAGTGAAATGCTGCTAGATTAATACTGGTGCTACCTGCCCCTGCCTGGCAAGAGCAAACAAACAGAAAGGATGCCATTTACAGGTCCTAGGAATATTGTCTAAAACTGACTATAAATCCAAAGCCTCTGAAAAGTCACTGGAATTTTCCATAAATACTTTATTTTCCCCTAGTGACTGCAATAGGGGATTTGTGACATTTTGAGGCAACCACAATGCCCAGGAAGAACAGCAGGAGACAGAATAGGAAAGAGTTCCAGCAGCTGAATATGGAGCTATCTACAGAATCCCTCTCAACATGTTTCAGAGATGAATAACAGGGCTGATGGAGTAATCAAGGTTACAAGCACCTATTTCAAAAGACCTTTGTTGGCTCAGAAAAAAAACAATTGTTTGAATAAAATTTATCAGTGGAGAAGAAAGGAAACTGAAATCTAAGACATGTTAGATACTAGTGAAAAGAGAGACAGACCCCTAGCATTTGTTTTTTCTATTAAAAAGGAAAAAAAAAAAAAAAAACCCAAACCATTCCATTG